>JAQIWA010000025.1:0-73054 GCA_034693305.1 Eueremaeus valkanovi | reverse complement strand
GCATTTTGAGCGCCCAATTCAAAGCTGCAACTTTTCAAATATGAATGACTGTATGTATTGCTTGATTACTTATACTAATATACTCTATATACAGTATATGTATCACTTCATTTTCAAAATCCTATCCTATCCCATTTTCAAACCCATACCCATCCCCATCCCTGGCCACTTTTTATTTGACTGTTTTTTAAAGTTTAGCTAATATTTGAGTGAAGAGCCAATTGTTAACCAAAGAAAGTAAATCTAATCGAAAACTCGTATACAGAGTCCGCTTAAATTATTAGCTTATTGCTGATGTGAGCAATTAAGTTTAGTTGATTAAGTTAGTAGGGTCATATATATATAATAAGTATGTTCTCTAAATACTATCAAATGATGTCTCTCTCTCTCTCTCTCTCTCTAAATGTTGGTCTTTGAAGAACTTCTTTAACCGCTTTTGCATTACGTGTTTAACTAACGATTTATAAATCAATTTATCGAATAATTATTTTATACGTCAACTGAAGTGAAGTGAAGACCAAAACAAACGTTTAAACAATAATTTCAAAATAAGCTTCATTTGTCTGTTATTGCAATAAAAGTGAAAATAACTCAAATTAGAGAAACACAAAAACATTCTCCGAATTCAAGCGATTGACTTCAAGAGCAGATAATTTCGCTAATTATTTGAATAACTGTATAAATGAATAAAATTCTTTAAGTCTTATAAATGTAATAATAATTTGTTGCTTTCAATGTCCAAAAGTGTAAGCAATAAGAGCTACAAATTCATGTTGAAAGCAGAGTCAGTACCAGTGCCAGTGCCAGTGCCGGTGCTGTCTAAGTGCAGACTCGGTATAACTCAGATACAGTACTAACTCCATCGCATTCATCCAATTGCTGCCGCTCTCAGAGCTAGACTACCAGAGCTACACATTCTCATATTCTTAGCCACTGTCGACTTTGAAGAGCTGGCATTCGCACCGATATTTATATACTCGTCCAAAGTTTTATATCATTTCAAATGTATTGCAAATACTTTTCAAATGTCTAATAATATTGATTCTAATTTCGAAATATTTTCGAAACTTATATAATATTGAAGTAAGAAATACTGTGTATAAGACTTTTAAACGTCACTTGACGTGTGAGTAAACCAACAATTTTTTGATCATTTTTCACATTAGCTCTTATGTGAAGACATATTCGCCGAATAATTCTGTTTACTTTCACTGTTTATTATATAAAAATCATTTGAATTAATCTTATAATAAAATAAGTTTAAACTCTAATAAAGTGATTAAAATTCAAAAATCTATCTTTGGTTTAAAGATTTGCATTTTAATCGATTCATGTCATCCGAAAAGCCAATATCAAAGACACACATTTAACAATGTGGTTGAGCAATAAGGAGTCAGATCAATATTCGTGATGCTTGATTTTTGAAATACATACTATTAATATATTAATTGGTCGAGAAAACAAAGTAGTGTCAAATTGAGCCAACATTTTATAAATTGTTTGTCAATGAGTGTCAATGTAGTGATGAAGAGAGACTGACTCGTGAGTATCGGTATAACAGACCAAATGAATAATGTATTAAATATTTTGTGAAAGCAGTGAAACTCATTTATGTTTAGTATGATTTTGTGAATTTAAAAAAACGTGATTTCATTGAATAGAATTCATATATATATTCTTAAACTAAACTTTTTGACACTTAAAAAATGATCTAATGTTAGCATCGAGTGTGCCCTACAGTACAGGCTGTAGAAGACTATGTCGGGTGCATTACATGTATGCGCAGATACGATAGAAAGAGTATAAACTTTTTACTGTGAATAAAGATGAGGAAAGGTTGCAGTACTCCAAGTGTGACAATTCGTATAATATGCAGTGCAACTGAAAGAGTGGAAGTCCTACTCATCATAAGCTAACTCTCAAATGTTTCATTTGGCTGATCTCTAATAGACTCTAATACTCTCTGAGCTAACACTAACTCCAGTTTTAGATAAATTTTTTGTCAGAAGATAACTAGTCGTTCAGTCATTTAAATTTTATTCTCATATCTCTAATACTCTATGATATGATGTCTTCAATGAATGTTTGTATGAAAGCTCATATCAAGCCAGCATTGGCACACTTTAGTGCACAAAATAATGTCTGTCCACTATTTGTAAATTATGTGATATATCGACAGAAAAACAAGAATTGAATGAAAGTAAATGAAGAACTTTGCAAATGAATTAGAGCCGTATAGCGCCTATCAGTACAGCGTTGGCAGAGCTCAGTCTCATCGTCAGCATCAGTACAATCAGCAGAGTTTCGATGAATACGGACGAGAGGTCTGCAGCGAACAGACCTGCAGTAGCAAAGATGCTACCTGTGACCAGTGCACAGCCATCGGTACAGAAGTGGGCACTGCTGCAGGATGTTCCTTGTTGCAATTGCTTCCAATTATCTTAGTGTCTGGTGCCGTCGCACTGGCCATTGTTCTGCTGGTGTCGGCTTCTGTTTTGTATATTCAATGTAAGTTTGCGTTCACTCGAATCGGCTTTTGTTATCGCAAGTATTGCAGCCAAAGAGACTAATCGGATGAACCGGTAGTGCTCTTAAGCTGATCGGCATAGGGTTAGTGTCATCACTGATAGATTATTGAGTGAAACATAACTACCGATTGAAACGCTTGTACGCGAGTGCGACTCAAAGCCAATATTAACTTCAGCTTTAATTGATTTGACATTATTTTCTTCAACAGATCTGCCATTTCACGCAAAATCAACGATTAATGACAGTCAGTATTAATTCTGAGTTATTGTTCTTAAAATCTATTATTAAACTGATTGGGAATATAGTAAACTAGAATAAAGTCTGGTTTATACAAATCTAAAACTATATAAATTACAAGTTCTTAAGTTCAAACTCTTGGGCTAATCCTCTAATCATATCTCTCACGACATATGTAACCATCTTTTCTATAAGCAGTTCTTCACTTCTCAATCCTTTGAGTTATTGCTTATGAGTTAGTTCTCTAACTTTTATATACCTTAAAGCAGACTTCACTGCATAGTATAGTTTCGATTTAGACTCTCTCCAACTTTTCTATCATCTCTTCCCTTAATTGAACTTTTATATGAAATTAATTAATGTTTTATTCGTCCGACAGAGCCGTGTGAACGCATGTTTTGCGGTAAGCATTCAATCATATCTTCTATTTAAATTGCTTTATTTCAATCTGATCCAGTACCTGTAACTCTTATTTCGAAGTACGCAAAGAAATTCTATCGATAACTCACTTTTTTGAACCTGGATTAATTAGTCAATCTTTAAAAGCGTCAATAATTAAGCAAATTCTTTAATGTTTTTTATTTCAAAGTCAATAACTTAGAGCTCATCAGAACATAAGTGAATATTTTGATAATTTTCTCTAAGCCTATCAATAATTAGTATGTATACCAAAGGAACTTGCTATTTGAAAACTTATTGAGAATCTCTCTTGTGCTGTATCTGCTGACTCACTCATTAATAATGATCGTGCTAATGTTCTATACTACCTACTTTAACGAGAATCAATGTTCAAGCATATAATTTGTATAATTCGGTAATAATTCTAATGTCAACCAACACTTAGCATATGGGGCGCAATGCATAGTAGACGAGGCAACCAATCAGGCATATTGTCGGTGCGCCGAAAGATGTAATCCGGAACTGTTTGCACCCGTTTGTGGTCCGTCTAATTTGATTGCAAACAATTCTTTGAATTCAGATTAATATGTATATTAACTTTCAGGCAATGATGACATAACTTATTCGAGCGTTTGTCAGCTGAATATTCGGTCGTGTAGTGAACAGAGAAGGATATTCGTCAGACACACGGGATCTTGTGGTGAGTGAGCTCTACAGCTCTACAGCTCTGCAGTAGTGCGCGCTTTGATAAGAAAACTTTCTATTATTGAATTCATTCAAAACTATTGCAAACGTTTACACAATGTCTATGTCCTCAAGCATTACAATGACTAAAAGTACATGGCTAAAAAACTGCTTCTTCTGACTGATATAAAGGGGTATTTTTAAGTCCCTAGCGATTGTTGCCCCGCGCGGCTTCTTTTTAATTGTTGAATCACTAAATATGATCAGAGCTCTGATTGGCTGATTTAACCATTTCAACAATTAAAAAGCAGTCGCGCGCCGCAGCACTTCCTAGGGACTTAAAAATACCCCTTTATTTGGTGAACAAATGAGTTGAGTATACTGTAGAGCAGGCCTCGACTTTTGTGGTGTACTACACCACTAACATTCGCATTTTTGGTGTCCATTGGAATACATACTGAAAGCTTGCACTTATACTGTAACTAGAAATTGAAGGCAAAGATTGCCAAATAATTTATTCAGTTTTACATTAATTATAAACATTGACAGCAAAATTAGTCAACTTCTTCTCCTTTGACCCGGTAATTGATGATAAGCTCGATTCGTTAGCCATTGAATAGCATACAACTAATATCTTATACACCGCTATAACGTTTCAGGAAAGTTACCTTTGCTCGTCACTGGTATGAATACAAAATAGAAATAGTATTGAAAAACAATGGACTGTTTTACGGGTGTTCTGGAACAGTTTCCCTGACTCAGTGCTATTCAGCATCAATAACAACTTGACTTTTCACTCCTTTTTTGAGTTTTGCCTGAGCCTACTGTAGAGGATTACCATTCTCATTTTTCGTAATTTCTTCAGTGTAAACTTAAAATGTTTCGTTGACTTAAATGAATTTTCTGTATAGCTATCAGAGTTTTTATTAGATTCAGTATTGAAGTTAAAATAAACATACCTGTACAAGCTAAAAACTAGCAGATAATAATGGTATCTTAACATTTAATTGTTTTATGCTAACATTTTTGAATTAGACATTACAAAACATGGAATGTATCAGTGTCAATTGGTGTACTGTGTACTTTTAGTGAGAGCCTCAAGCATTGAGACAAAATATTATTAATAATAATTTTGAGTATACATACATTACTTTACATAATATAATACTACGAAATAGAAAAATATCCACAATTGGAGTGCAGTATATATTAATATATTGTGAAATTGAAATCTATAGAAATATCTTTACAAATAACATACAATGGCTTTCTTTACGCATTGGAAAACACATTTCTCTTTTATCACATTATTGTTTGCCTGAATTACAAAATAACTTATTTGCAAATCAATGAATACTGTATAACATTTTTACTTTTTCTGACAAACTATGAAAAATTAATTTTGTGTCGAATAAAATCGAGATTTTCATAAATTCAGAATAAGAACAAATAGAGTGTATTCATATAAATATGAAAGAGCTCATCTTTATTAATATAAATAATTATATCAATTAATAAACTTTTTCTAATTATAAAAGTTTTCCAATTTTTAAGCTAATAGTAAGTAATCGTTTGCTTTTCATATTTAAATTATATGCAAAACATATTTTCGGAAACAAATAATATTATGAGTGAAAGAGAATAAGCAATCAAAATGTCAACCATAAGAATAAAAGTTTGTTTCGCACTGTTCGTCAGCACATCCTTCAGTCATACAAAGAAATATCAAATCCATAGATATACTCATATTATACTCATAAACACATTTTTCAATATCGACCTAAAAATTCGAATAAAAAAGACTTATCGCTCGTATTGTCTGTGTGTTTGCACCACATATTTCAGATTTATTTGTAAATCCCAGTACTTTATGATAGATAGTGATGAACATCCGCTCAAGTCTAGTCCTCGCATTCAAAATGATTATTGAAATCATAAAATATTCGTTAAAATCAAGTATTAATATATTGAATAGAATTTATAAATCCATACAAAAGTACAGTTCAATCAATACATTTCCAAATGTTTACAAATCCATATCAAATAAGAATTGTATTGATATTATGTGTTGTAACTTATTATTAAGATAAAAGATACCAGATTTTAAAAAGAGCTCAGGTCCATCATTAGTTGATCATCTTTTTCAAATAAAACCACGATTTTTACCTCTCTCTTTCTTAAGAAGAGGAGGACATAGCAGAGATAGGCAATGGGAGGGAGAGGAGGTTAACCCCTCCCCCTTGTATTTGATACAACTTTTCGAATTTTTCAATATTTCATAAAAAAATGTATATAAACCAGTTGTGTATTAATATTTCAATAAAATTATTTCAACAAAATATAACTTGGGTAAAATTAGGCTATCTATTAATTTTGTAATATCTGTGCCTGAGCAACCAGGTAATTTATTTGTAGACATTTTATTTGGTTATAATTTCAAATATTTGATTCCATTTATCCGTATATTTGACCACAAAAAGCAAACAAATATCAATATAATGAGTCGATAATAAAATTTCTAATATATTCAAGAATTATAACATTTTCAGACTAATTGAATAATCAGTGATAAACTTCAGATTAGCTCAAAATTATTTAATATAAAACTGAGACTCTATTCGCAACATTTCACATGTAATTTGATTTCCCGTTTCACAGCTTTTTCTCTGTTTAGCACTGTTTGTGATATACTTTGATATTAAGCTAAATGTTGCTAAAGTTTAAACTATAAAATCATAAAAAATAATTTCAATACTAAATTACGAATTCTTCACAAGTGTTTAATTGAAGCACTAATAACTGGCTCTAAATCGTTAGTAAAAAGCCAGCAATTGATTGCTTATACAATCAAATCAGTTAATGTTCTGAAAGTACTCGCAGTTAAGCCTAAACTGAATTTTATATAATTATTTTAATTGTTATTATTTGCTGTAAATATAGCTAAAAGTTTTTGTTTAGTTATTCTTCGATTAAAATTTTAATATAATTTAAGGTTTAGATAGATATACAGTAAATACAGATTAGAAGTGCTATGAAATATCATTTATTGATTCTATTTCAAAAGAATCGATCAGGGTTACAGTGATTCAGAATTCGTGTCTATCAATAAACAAACAAAGCTTTCAATAAGTTTTGTGACAAATCATGAGATTTATAAATATAATTAATTGTTTGAATTCGTGTCTTTCACTCGAAAGGCTTAAATGTGTTTTATAGTAAAGATTAATATGAATACAGGATTACAATAAATATTTTGAATATAAAGCACATTTGAAAGTTTGAATTGAATTTTTATGAAACGTTCTGATTATTTCTTAAATTAAAGCTAAATTTTCAACAGTTTTACAATAAGTTTAAAATAAAGATTTGATGAGAAGAAAGAATACAAATAATTGTTGATTTGTCTGAACATAATTAAGAAAAAGTTTTGAAAAAACGTTGGCGCAGGTCATTTTTGGAATTGCTTAATTATGTCATTTACAGACAACAGATTAAAATACTTTTTTTTAACAACAGTCTCAAAAAATAATGAAACCTTTTTTGTATAATTGTTAGGGATAGGCAATGGGGGGTACAGGGGATAACCCCCCTGTGATTTTGGCCGAGGCTCACGTGATAGGGGAAAACGTGGTTTTAGGGGGGAAATGGGTCTTTTTAGGGATTTTGTACCACCCCCTTGATTTTGTCCAAAATTTTTGGCTTACCCCCCCCCCTGTCGTCAGACCCATTGCCTATTTCTCATAATTGTCTTCTGAATCACGACTTTCTTTATATTAAACTAAAAATAAGTTTTCAAACGAAAAAACTTTTATCAATACTTTATTTTAATAAAACATGAGACGAATTACATATAACTAGATGTTTAGCCAGGATAAATTTAATATGAATGAAATTATCATTTTTTTATTGAAAATAATATTCAATTAAAGTTAACCGAATCAATTTTCATGAGTCAAACTCTGCCTTGACAATTTTCAAGCAAAAAAGATTTTGTAACTGATTTGGTTATTCCAGAGATAGGCAATGGGAGAGCAGAGAGGGGTCGATCTCCCCTAGGATTTTTGCTGGCTGACCCCCTCTTTTTTCGACGATTTTCGGTGACTCCCTGGTTTTTTCTCGGGGTGACGGAAACCATTTTGATTCGGGGGCGAAAAATAGTTTTTTCCAAAAAAATGATCAAAACAATGATAAAAACAACAAGGTAAAAAATTTTAACAGTGCTATTTTATACGCGTTTGAACGTGATACTGCATTTCATGCACTTTTCACCGCGATTATGGTCCGGCCTCTACCCCCTGTCCAAAATTTTGACCGACCCTCTCCCCTGTCGTCAGACCCATTGCATATCTCTTGGTTATTCCGGTTCTGCACATCTCTTATTGAATTCTAATTTATTTCCACTAAATTTGAGGCAAAATATTAAATAATTTTCCATTTTGTGCCATAACTTTGATTCTCTTTATGAGTAATAAAACATAATTTGATCGGAATTTTCATAAACAGAAAGTATCCAAAAAAGTATGATTTGTTTGATTGCAGTGGAAGTTGTGTACAGTTATGTCAATTAGTGTCAGGAATTTTGATTAAATCATTGGACACAAGATTTTATTATTTAATAAAAATAATGAACGTATGAATGAATGGTTGTGAATGAGAGCACATCTTCACAACTCAACTGAAATTTTGCCCATTTTTAGCACTTTTGCAATGAGTTTGGAAACAGAGCTTTCGTTCAGTCCTTCTCTAATATCTCTCTCTAATAAAAGCAAATGTTGTGTCAGAAGAATCTTCACAATCATCAGTGCTATTCAAGTGCGGACACAATATAAGAATCTGACGCTTAATAACATTTTGGGCTTTTTTTGCCGCAAATACAATGTTATGTTGGCTTTGGTGGAGATGTGCGCTATAGTCAGATCGATCTGAATTCCAAAGCCATCCGAACCATCATTTTGGAGATAATATGATTTCTTTTATATTCTTTAATAAGAAAAATATATTTCAGTTTTATTTTCGACTCAAAAAGTATTCAATTTTTTCCGGTAATTCAATCATTTAATGCAAAACAGTCTTAAATTTTAATGATTTGAACCTAGATCATTGAGCTGATCTGAACTAATTTAAAAGTTTAACAATTAATATCTGATTGAAGCGATGCTAAGCTAAGAGAATACAGGTTTGAAGTACTCAGAGATCTGAAGATTTTCAGTATTGGAGTAATGGAAGCGTTATTTATGCCTTCAGACCAATAGATGATATGTATTGATACCGAAGAGAGCGGTTGTTCTACTCTTCAATCATAGCATGTATTGTAGTCTTCCTCCAGTAGTTGTAATAACAGTGCGGATCACATGCGCACAAACAGATGCAATCGATGTAAGCCTTGGCTGTGTATGCCGTGAGAGGAGAGGAGAGGGAGAGAGAGAGAGAGTCCTCTTCTGTGAGCGAAGATTGAGATTCTATTTCTGTCTGTTTTCTACTTTTCGTTAGTCTTTGTGTTCTTCCAATACATGCTTACAATCGGATCAACATTTCTGTTGTGTTAGAAATATTTAATATATAGTAAACACTGGTTTGTAAGTCAGGCTCAAAATAATTGTCAATCAATCAAAGGAATTGTTCAAAACTGTGTTCGTAATGATTGAGATTATTATTATATTATTTATATATTATATTAGCGTATAGTGTAGTCTAGTATACAATAGAGTAGTGTATAATATAGAGAGTATTTGTTTGGATTTGCTTACAATTCCTGAATTGGTTCACATTCTTGCCATTCAATCAGATGTTCTTATGATTAGAGTATACCAGAGAATGAGTAGCTCTTAATGAGACTATGATTTCGACATATTTGCGGTCAAATGTGTTAACTGTAGTGATGACTGACAGACAGTTAGTCTGTTATAGAGATTGTGTCGGCAACCGAATAGAGAGCATAACTTGTGGCCATAAGTCGTGTTCAATGTGTTTATATAACTGTGTTTACAGTGATTTCACTCATTTGTTCGTCAAATCTAATGTAATCTAATATAAAATAACATAATGTAATGCAATGGACTCTAGACTACAGTAGAGTAATGTATGCAAACATTTACTGTATTTGTGATCTGCACTCATACCAGACCAAAGCATAGCCACAAAACCAGAAAACCACTAAATATAGCGCAATATTAATAAAAATTGCAATAAAATGAAAGTCATTTCGAGTCAGAGATGCTTTAAATTCGTTTGGCTATCACTGCCCTCACAATTGACGCCATTCGTCGGCCTCTCTCTCATACAAGTGTTGATATTAGCGAATGAGTTATCGCTAATTCAAAGTTGCTATAAATTTCCGGCAGATATGAAGGACCCGTGCCATCAGAAGGAGTGTCGCTTCGGTGCCCAATGCAAGCCATCCATCGATGGCCGCAATGCCGAATGCCTTTGTCCTACCGTTTGTGCCACTTATGGCGACTCCAGAGGCAGTCGACCTGTTTGTGGAACTGATGGCAGAGATTATCCAAATGTCTGTGAACTGAGAAGACATTCGTGTAAAGAGATGAAAGAGATTACCGTTAAATTCAGCGGAGCCTGCGGTGAGTTCTTTAATCCAAGTCTTACTTCCTATTCAATGATCAAACAGACTATAAAATGACCCTCACTTTACTCCTTACTCCTTACTCCTTAATCGATTAATACTAATTGTACTGAAAATTAAATATAAATATAAGAAGTATTTCTCTCAATCGTATCGTTAGTATACTCTCTATTGGAGACACAGTATGACAGGAAAGTGTCATTTAAGGGTATAATTGAGTACTACTGACTTATGAGTAAATGCAGACGTTTTTAATGCATAGCTATTATAATAGAAAACTACAAAAACGAAATGATTTTCAAAAATACGACAATAAATGAAAAGAATATAATGAAAGCTATTTGAAATGTGGCTCATCTCAACTCCAGGTTAATTATTGTCATACAATCTAATGATTAGATGTCATTTCGAATTTCAATCTATTCTCAAATATTTGAGTTTAAATACTTTGGATTCTTTCCAATCAAAATATTTTAGATTAAAATTAATTTTCAGTTCGTTTTTAAAAATAAAATAAATGCCAGCTATTAATAGACCCAGATTTGAAGAACCAAGGTGCAAAATGTGCTGAATAAACAATTAAATGCTCGTTACGAATAAGTGGTAAAAAGTCGAAACCATATACTGTACCCCCATTTCAGAGAATGATTTGAACCCCATTTGAGCAAAAAATGATTTCATATCTATTGAATGGACTAACGAGAAGATTGGATGTGAATGAAGGCAACAAACGAACGAACGAACTAACAAACAGATAAGATTGAGATCCTCTCTCTTCATATAAGTATTGCAGAGATTGTCTATTGATTGAGTGCACAGTCTTTTCATTGAAGAGATATTTACAAAACTTGAGGCACTTTTCAGAATTGCCTCAAAAATAGTTGATTTCAAAGAATTTTCTGCTCATATAATCACTTAATATGAATGAAATCAAAAGAAGAGAAATATAAATGTTATAAATGTTGAAGACATTCAATATTTCGATTCGTTAAAGCTTTCATTGGATGAGTGCATCAATCGGTTAACATATTTCACACTTAACTTCATTTCTTTTCATGCAATTATCGGAAATTAAGACATTGCTTATGAAATAAAATTCTCATTAGATTCTCGATTAATGAATCAATTGAACTGTATTATGAGCCTAACGTGATTAGAATTTTTCAGTATAGTATTTGTTGTACTTGCACAATTAAATAAAATAGAAACTGGACTTTACTGTAGAACTATCAATATTGTCGTGTTTTGAATGATTAGCTATTATTATGCAATTAATTCAATTGAGAGATAGATATTGAATGTAATTATTATTAGAATTTTTGAAATAAATAACAATTTAATAAATACGAAAAGAAAGTCCTTTCGAAGGATAATCTGATCGAATCCATGGAATCTTCTGAATTGGTTGGAGAGAAATATGAGCCCAACTGTCGTTAAACAAGTTATTTGTTAGAGTTTTGATGTAAACCATTCTCTGAGGAAAACCTCATTCAAAATTGGAGACTTCATATAATGCAGTGGAGTTCAATTTAATGGAAATCACATTCAGGCCCAAAATGGTAGCACTATTATAAAGAAGATGATAAAGTTAAAGGAGCCGGAAGCAAATTTTATTAATATATAAAATATGTTTTTGCTTAATATTTATAAGATTATCAAATGAGTTATAACCAAGCTCACTCAGCAACCAAACGATTTAACATTATATGAATGCGTACCAGTCAACATTCCAGATGGGACATATAAACTACCCACATTCAGCACATACAGCACATACAGCCTCCGCTAAACTGCTGCTAGAATTGGTTGGCTCTCCATATGAGCTGAAAATATTTGATAAAATCTGTAAAGTGTTTTGAATCAAATCATTTGAAGAGTAATAAGAATTGATTTACTTTTAACTATAAAATAAATCCATTTATTATTCATTTTTATGTTCTTTTCAAAAACTTTGGTTCAAAATCATTCACAGTTTATATGAGAGCAACAATTTTACTTATATTGAAAAACTACAGATAATCTCGGGTATTTCGACTTTGTCCAGATACTGCATCAAAACTCATTGAATTTGAGCAATCTAAATTTTTTATTAGGATAGGGGTCAAAAATGCATCAAAAATATACTAGAAATCCTAGTTGTTTGGTGATCTAGGTTGGATCTTCTCAAACTATTCCATTTATTTCTTGTTAATTCCGATTCAAACAAATATTAATTTTGTGCCGAAAATAGATCCGTGCGATGGAGTCGAATGTCCTGCCTCTCAGATCTGCCAATTAGACGATCACCGAAATCCGATTTGTCGCTGCAATGCTGTCTGCAATCAGGACTTTAAGCCGGTTTGTGGTAGTGATGGCAAGACTTACACTAATGAATGCATTCTAAGAGTGGAGGCCTGTAAGGCACGCAGGAGTTTGAGGATCATCCACAATGGCCACTGTGGAGGTAAGGGATGTTCGCTTATATAGAGTTTCACCCTGATTATGACCAGTCATTTGACGACACATTTCTTCTCATTCGACAGACAATTATTAATATTTAAGTTTAGTTCAAATGATCTTCCTTTAATTTGATAATTTCCAGGTATGCTCAGGAAATAATATAATAGTCTTGCGAAAGAAAACTTGCAATTCAATCACATAATTTAATACTTGACCCTGAATATTGAAATTGAATATTAAATGAAGTAAACTTCTGCAATGAATATATTTTAAAGAAACTCAAATTTCATAAAGAGTTTATTAAAGAGTCTAATAATGCGATCGAATTCAAAATTATTGGATTTTATTTCTATTTGTCATAATCTGTCTATCGGTTCAATACAGCCGTAAAATACTGTATATTTATCGAAATAAAGTGGCACAGCTCATCTTATTAATTTAATTGATACCAGAGTCAAACCCATGTGCATCACTCCAGTGCACACAATTTCAAGAATGTGAAATCGATCGGTACGGCATCGCTACCTGTCAGTGCCCACCTCCCTGTCCAACGATCCTAAGGCCAGTTTGTGGCAGTGATGGCCACACATATGATTCCGAATGTGATCTTCAAAGACAGGCCTGTATTCTCCACAAAGACATTCATCTGAAGCATTCGGGCAATTGTGGTAAGCATTCAAATTGTTTGCATTTCAATAAAATCCTATTAATTATAAAATAGTTCTTTCAATTGATACCCAAAAAAACAAATAATAAAATATTTAATTATTTGTCAATATTTTACTGTAAAAGTGAACTCCCAACAAATTAGAATGATTTTAGTGAACAAAGACTTGAATTTATTTTAAAGTAAAATCTTTATGTAAACCAATTAATTATTTGTTAGAATAATTAATGGTAATGAGACACATGAGGAATGTCTTTAAGTGACTCAGTTGAGGGATGAATACAAGTGGATGTACTCAATGTAATTTAAAGGACATAATTAGGAGTTCGCAACTCATATATCAATTTGATTGGTCTTATAGTGTAATAAATTATAAGTTTATCATTGCTTTTGTCGCAGGAGATGAAGGGCCGTGCAGTAAGAGCTCAAACTTCTGTCGTTTCGGTGCCATTTGTGTAATGAAACCAAACGGAGATCCAGTCTGTGAATGTCCGACTTGTTCTGAAGAATTTAAGCCTATCTGCGGAAGGTTTGTGTCATATCTTAGAATTGAATTATTAATGTATTGGTCTCTGAACTGAAACTAATTTCGGATTTCAATTGTATTTCAGTGATGGCATATCGTATCCAAATGAATGTAAAATGAGAAGAGAGTTATGCGAACAGAAAAAATCGATTGAAATCTCATACACAGAAGGCCTTTGCAGTGAGTCTTACTCTATATTCACAACAATATATCAATAGTTACTGTATTTCTATTCTATTGATATTTGTTTCGTATGAAATCACTATTTTCTCTCTTTTATGCCATTATTTACAGTCATATAAATCTATAAAACTCTCGTCTACTCTATGTCTCCGCAAATCTATTGAAAGATTTTGAATAGAATTCTAAACACATCTGAATGTCATTAAAAATATATTTATTGTTAGAAAATATCTTTTTTATAGATTAACAGAACCAATGATTTTATACATATACTTGTACAGTATATACAATTATTACTTCCCTAGCCTTAAAATTAACCAGGAACAGATAATCAGATCTGTTCACCTTCAAAAATCACATTCAAAATTTTATGATTGATCACAACTAAGCAAATAGCTGCATGCCGGTCTGCCGGTCTGCCGGTCAGCTCAAGTGAGCCTCGGTTTTAATTTTCTGATAAGTCGTGATAGAGTGAAATTCAAAAAAATGATCTTGTTAAATTTTTTAATAGAAATTAAAATTTGAATTCGTGTCGAGAAAATAATTGAAATAATCTGAGAATTATTTATAATAATAATTATTTTAAATAAGATCAGAGAACTCTTAGTAACCTACGGAGGGCCAAACTCGACGAACCTAGGAGGAGGTAAAATAACGGACAAGAAACAGGCTAATATGCCGGTTAAACCTGGTTTTGACCCAAATTCAGATAAATTTAGTTAAAATAAGCTTAATTTACACTTAATTTGTGAATTTAATCGATTTCACCCAATATTCTGTCAAATTCTGTGCTTCGCCGCTATTTTTTCTTATATCGGGCACAATGTCCGGGGGATATACCTCTGGCTCAAAAATCTAGTGGATATTTTGCAAAATTTCAAAAACTATGAAATACTTTTGCTAAACCCCCCTAGGCCATCCCTATTTGTAAACATACTGAGTCCTTAAAAAATATTAACCTGCTCACATTTTATATGGAATATTTATTTAAGTTTTAATTAAAATTTACACTTCATATGAGAAAACTTAGCTTTTGTCTCGTTTTAAACAAATTATAAATATTTATATTGTATGCACTGTATTGCTAGGAAAATATTGAACTACCAACCTCAAACAATATATATACTTGACTGCCGCGCACCGCAAAAACGCATTTGGTGTTATGCAGTGAAGAATGCATCCTCACTCTAATACTGTATGAGGAAATGTATACTTATTTCAATATATTGCACAGGCAATACCTACATCTTGGTGCTTTGAATTTAGAGCGCCATGTACTGTAGCTATTTGTGTGTTAATATAGTAGAGTTAACACAAAGATATTTAGAGACAATTTGTCTGAGATTTCGATTACAAAGAATGAGAAATGAAATCTTTTTAATATTATTTTTATTTTTATTTAAGTTATTAAAACATTTTTATTTAATTTTCCTAAATTCCATAAAACACTTACATTAAGTGCGAATAGTATTGAATATTATCGTAGAAGCCATACATCAAAACCTTAATTGCTTTATACAGTCCAACAAAGTTATAACAAACGCATAGAATATTTCAAAATTATTAAAAATATATTCATTTCAAAGAATTTTATCAATAAAGCAAATCAATTAAAATCTTAGAAATTTTTCTCAAAATTAATCTGAGATTAAAATAATTATACATTTAATAAGCTTTCAGAGAATATAAGCTAAAAAACTATTCTTTTGAATAGATTTTTCATCAAAAATGTGTTTAAAAATATGTTTAGTCTGTATTCGAATCATTGTTTTTTCCGAACATTTATTTAGTTTGAAATCAATTACTATTTCCCCCTCTGTTCAGACGGCTGTGAGAACAAGGACTGTCAGTTTTATTCTGTTTGCGAGTCCGATGGAAAGGGAGCAAGATGCATTTGTCCAGTCAGTTGCGTTCAAGTGAGTACTTTTTTTTATGTCTAATTCAAATCAATTGATCCGTTTTATTGGATTCATATCCAGACCTAATCTAATAAAAACATTTGATTTTATTTCTGCCCAAAGATTGAATCAGCCGTTTGTGGTATGGTATCAGTGCTTGCATTGGCCTCGCATTCTGTGACACGAATTATGATTAGTTCTACAAATCTATTGGTTTATAGGTTCGGATGCCATAACATATGACAACGAATGCGAGCTCCGAGTGTCGGCCTGCAAAAAGTCCCAGTTCGTCACTGTTGCCACACGGGGTCCCTGCGATGTCTGCCATAATGTGCACTGTAAGTACGGAGCAAGATGTGAAAACGGACGGTGCGTTTGTCCCACTGAATGTCCCGATGCTTACGAACCCCTTTGTGGCACCGATGGGGTCACGTATGTCAACGAATGCGAAATGAGAAGCGCCGCGTGCAGACAGAGCACCGACATCTCTGTCAAGTTCTATGGCGAGTGTGATGAAGTTGTCGGTTCCGGATCAGGTATGTACTCATGCATTCGATTCCTTCATTGTTTTATTATTCTGTATTCGGCTAAACCGGGTATATCTAAAAACCAGCCCTGAATTAAATGTTTTGTTAAAGTTTTTCTTTTTTTGAATTAATTTCATGAATTTTATGTGCCAAGGTTATTGTCTTATTGAACCCGTGGTATGAGTATAGATAGCTTTAATCATACAGATATACATGTATGTTACCCGGGAATGGCTATAAATCTCTTCGAAAATATTGTCTTTAAGTTTGAAAAAGAAATAAAATATGTATTCAATGAGAGGTTGACTTTCTATCTTCACAATAGGTTCGGGAGGTTATACTAAAGTTTGTGATCATAAGACTTGTCGTTATGGCGGTGTTTGTGATTACGATGAGAATGGAGTTCCACACTGCCTGTGCACGTAAGTCATCTTAATACTTAATACTTCTAAATATCATCTTTTTATTTGATTTTCTCGAATCCGAACAAAATTCGTGTCAGTTTTCGAGCTATTTTGTTCATTTTTTCGATCTAATTAGTTAGACCCTGTTCCTCTATTCTTTATCCTTGTTTAAACTTGAACCAGTTTGCAAATGAACTAATTTCTGCTAAACCAGAATTAGTGCTTAAATTATATAATTTCCTGATTATCCTAAGCCTACTCTATCGAGTGATGTTAGATAGCGAGCAATTGTTTCAAAGTGTTTGTTCTGTACTCCATATAAATCAGCGCAAATCCATTTCAATCGTTTTAAAGGCTAAAACTAATATTAATATAACTATCCGATAGCTATCACTGTCCACCTTCTGGTCAGGACTCCGAACCTGTTTGTGGTAAGAAGTGATGATCCGATGAACACATTTGTGTTTATGTTTACAAATATTTGGTTCAATTATAATGAAAGGAAGTGACGGCCGATTATATGACAACGAGTGTAAGCTCCAGGAGGAGGCCTGTGCTCGACAACAGGAGATCAAACCTCAAGATATGAAAACTTGCGAAGAGATTAAAATCCTTCCGTGCGATGGAGAGCCTCCTCTCGTCAACCCATTGACCAGAAAAGAATATTTTTGCGGCGATGGCCCCGACTCGAAGACCTGTCCGCCCAACAGCTACTGCCATAAGGGAAGCAATTTTGCCAAATGTTGTCGAGAAGTGGCAACAGTGAGGAGTTGTGCCGAAACCACTTACGGGTAATCCAATCAATAATTGTGATAATAATTGTAAATAAAATGATAAATGATTTATAGCTGTTGTCCGGACGGCAAGACCGCAGCCCAAGGCGTACAGAACGCCGGCTGTCCCAGCATTTGTGGCTGTAATCGATTGGGATCTTATTCGGCAACCTGTGACCCGACAACTAAGCAATGTCACTGTAAGCCAGGTGTTGGAGGACTCAGATGTGACAGATGTGAGGCTGGCTTTTGGGGACTTCACAAGATATCTGAGGGAAACAGTGGTTGTATTCGTAAGTCATTCAATCATTAATCTCATTAATCGATTCAATTGATTTGTACTCACTTTTATCAATTTCACTATATTTATTGCCCTGCTTAATCACTAATTGATTATAAAATTGATTCCTTTTCATCCCTTTCCTCGATATAAATATAATTCAAATTACATATTAGACGGAACAGTAATTTAGTTCATTTAGGCATTGGTTACCCCACTTGATAGAGAAGGCGCATATATTGAAAATTAATACTAATTTAAGCCAATATTATATCAATAATAATATGATTTTTTTTACAAAAACTGTCTCTAAATGACTGCTAAATAGTTATGATTCGATCGATTACTATTCAAACAATTTTTTGAGATAACTCTTTCCAACCGTCTGTTAACACAAAAAAGTTGCTATTTTTTTGTGTATTTTTACCTCAAATTTGAGTTCAGGCACCCTGCGTGCTGAAAGTTGTTTTTCATCCTGTTACTCCGGTAGTATTATTTAAAGGCATTTGATTTTATAAATACCTCTATTTATTGGTGAAAACTATTACTATTTAACTCTTAACTGGAATTACGCTGAAAATACTTGCCTGAACTGTCAATTCCTCTGCTGTTAGCCTGTGCTTGCAATGAATACGGGTCAAGTAGAGATGACTGCGAACAGATGACTGGCCGGTGTGTCTGCAAAGTAGGCATACAAGGAATGAAGTGCGATGTCTGTCCTGAAGGAATGGTTTTGGGAACAGAAGGCTGTACTGATGGTAAGACATGCAATGATCGCACTGTTTGTCTATTGTCAGCATTTGTTTTATTCAAACACTTCAGCCTCACTGACCAAAACAATATCGGGTTCTTGTGCTGACATAAAGTGTCACTTCGGGGCCAATTGCAAAGTGAGGGGCAAAGGAGTACAATGTGTTTGTGACCTCAAATGCCCGAACGAGGATCAGCGCAAACCCACCTCTGTCTGTGGCTCAGACGGCAACACATATGGCTCGGAATGTCAGCTCAGGTTGTTTTCATGCCGCTATCAAAAGCGCATTACTTCCAAACATGAGGGTCAGTGCAAAGGCAGTGCATCTGAAACAGTGACAGCTGGACCTGTCAGGCGCTCCACTGTATTCAAGACTACTCAGGACACGGAAAAGTCTACTCGAGAAGTCAATGTTCATGAGAACAGTCTTATGAGCACTGGTCCTACAGTTCCAACACATACAGTGCCAGAGGTGTTACAGACGCCAATCGAAACGCCAGCGTTTGATGGCTTGTCATACATAGAGATGCCTCGACTTCAGGCATACACTAGACTTACGCTCGAAATAGAGTTCAAAACATACGAACAAAACGGCATTTTGTTATATAACGGACAGACACTCAGCGGGTTTGTCATGAATTGCAGTGCATTTAAACCATTTATTGTAAAATCCAAATATCATTCCATCGTTTGCTTACAGAGAGGGGGACTTCGCGTCACTCGCTGTCAAAGACTCGCACATTGAGTTCAGATACAATCTGGGCAGTGGGACAGTCGTCCTCAGGTCTCACCTTCCCATCCAATTGGGCCGACATATCAAAGTGGTTGCCAAGAGATATCTATGGGATGGCATGTTGTCTGTTGAGGGCCAGGAAGATGTGTCCGGCAAAAGTCAGGGCGCACTCAAGTCTCTCGATTTGACGGAAAACCTATTCTTAGGTTATATTCCATCGAAAGAAAAGAGAATTTATGAGAATATAGGGATCAGTAAAGGATTGGTCGGTTGTATTCTCAAGTTCAGGATCGATCGCAAAGACAACGATCTGTCTCATCCCAACTCTAAGGACATAATCAGAGCTTCAAATATTCGTGAGTTTATAAAATATTAATTGTTTTACATTTGATTGCAATTGAAGTCAATATAAATCTTGTGTTCATTCATAACAACAGACGAATGCAATGATGACAACCCGTGTCATAGCATTCCCTGTCAAAACGGCGCCTCCTGTTTGCCAGACCCACCAAACGAGTCGTATAAATGCCTGTGCAAAGAGCAATTCACGGGACGACAATGCGAGACACAAATTAATGCCTGTTCTTCCAACC
The DNA here is from genome assembly GCA_034693305.1 of Eueremaeus valkanovi. Classification (NCBI taxonomy): domain Eukaryota; kingdom Metazoa; phylum Arthropoda; class Arachnida; order Sarcoptiformes; family Eremaeidae; genus Eueremaeus; species Eueremaeus valkanovi. The sequence continues at coordinate 52,851 of JAQIWA010000025.1, read as the reverse complement.
CTTGCACTGCTGGTGCGACCTGTATTGTCCTACAAGAAGGCCTTTCGCACCACTTTATGTGCAAATGTCCGACCGGAAGGACTGGCAAGTTATGCGCTGACTGTGAGTGTTCTTTCATCAACATCACCATGCTAAGTTTATATTAATGAACAAAATAAAAATATCCAGGGGTCAAGTATTATAGACGGAGTCATTAACAGAATGAATGACTTCAACAATAATCATAATCTACTCAAAAAAATTTCGTTTGGAGTAAAGGTCAAAGTTTATAGAATTTCGCTTTTGTTTACATACACTCAACGGAATATAATACTATTAAATAGGCCTATATGTGAAGACTATTCCATCTTGATACAATATTCTTATTAGATTGATAATTCTCAAAATAAATTTAGCAGGCTTTAAAGATTTCTTATTAAATATTCCTGGTCAAATTCTATGTAGGTAATGATATAGTTGGTGCTGAGCCGACATTGATACTTTCACTGGACTCTAAACTAAGACTGGGATGTGTCCAGCACTGAGTCTGACTTATAAGCACATCTAAAATGTATGACAAATAGAACATTTGTTCCAACCTACCTGGTTAATCATTGATTGCAGAGAAAAGAATTTCTGTCGAAATGACATTTTCTTTATAGTTAACAAACAGTGAGTTAATAGAGTATAGACTAAACCAGTAGTTAAACAAAACTGTTATTTAGCTAAATAAACAGAACTCTCATTCACTTCAAATAATGAATATTTAAAAGTCATTTAATTCTTCTTTCTATTCAAATGCCAATAATTTATTTATTTCAGTGCAAAGGGAAATGTTTGTCGTGAGAGTACCTGACTTTTGGGGCACATCTTTCTTACAATTACCTACACTTCAAGGGGTCAGTCAGGCCTTTACTATAGAAGGTATTATATTTTTGATATAACCCATAAGACATGTGTGTAATACTGGACTCAATACTGAACTCAATAATAATTATCAAAAATAATAGTTTGGTTTCTCTCGCGTGCTATTCATGGGATGATCCTCTATAATGGACAGCAGGCTTCAGGAAAGGGAGACTTCTTGTCTCTAAATATAAACGATGGCTATGTGCAGTTCCGTTATGATCTGGGAAGTGGTATCGCCAATATCAGGTATGACATTCAAATCTTTCCTCTTTATCTGACTGTCTGTCTGACTGTCTGTTCATTTGGTTCTCTCTCTAAACTATGCTTTCAGTGGAATTGTTTCCATAGAGTAAGTGCTTTCCTATTGAATCACTTCATTATTATTCATTCATTATATGAAACTACGGTTCGATCTATTGATTACAATAATTGATTTTTCAGGAGTAAAGATCCGATAACTCTGGGAGAATGGCATTCAATCCGGATCACAAGGAAACGAAAAGTGGGAACTTTGCAATTGGATGACGGGTTAGCTATCATTCCTATTCACTACGAGATATTTCTCTATACCAGAGATGACCAAACAATAGACTCGTTTAAAGACATTTCTGTTTACTTCAAAATATGAATATATCTATAATTTGATTAAACATTAATTCGGTTAAAATGCCGCACATTTTGAGCCTTGTTTTACACTATTTTGAGACATTGAGAGCTATTATTGACTATACATCAATCAGACATACTGGGTCAATCAATGCATAATATTGTGCTTAACTCTGATATCAAATGAACGATAAACAGTCTTTCTTATCGACTCGACGTATAAGTGCTAAGGGCTCCGGTAGTGCTTAAAAATAATGGTTAGAATTGTCAGAATCTGAAGTCTATTCAATGAACTACATTAAAGAAACCTTTAATTTAAGCCTAGAATTGAATAATAGACTAAAATTGAATATTGATATCAATTTAAGTGTTTTATGTTTCCAATACATTAAACGAATAATCAAATGAATCATATTATCAGCAAATCATGCAATTCATAGCTAAGAAAAATAATAATATCGGCTAAGAATGCATTTGATTACAGCAGTGATTCGGATGAATAACAAGCCATACGACTCGTATACTTCGATCAAACATTAGCATTCATACTGTATTATCGTTAGTATTGCAGTGAAGCCCAATAAGACTCATCTGTAATCAGTACTGTACTGTACTGTCTGACAACAGAATAAAAGTATCCGAATACAGTAGTTCAATTAAAAGAAACTGGCTTATTGGCAACATATTATAATAATTTACATACACCAAGTATTAATATAAATTTTAAAGCAATTGTGCTCAAGCATATTCTATAAAAGTGCATACCAACAGTATTCCGGTATTGCATATGTGGTATAACTCCTTCGATAACTCTTTCTATTCTATGATACACTTATCGATAGGAAAACCTTTGGAAAAAAGTATAAAAACTCGAATTTCATTATATAGAGAAAAGTTGAATGGATGAGATATAAATAAGTAGCTCAATCATATGTTTCCAAAAGTGCCCAATATTTGAAATGTTCAAAAATATCCCGTTTGTTATGCCTGTATTAATATTGGTTTTACTACTTTCCCACCGCTCTCTTCCAGTCCTTCTATGGAAGCCGAGGCAAAGGTGAGCAATGGTTATGGCTGTGAGTGATGTAAGCAATCATTTCATGATTTGTTATTCATTTTAGGGTTCATTAAGTGAACTAAACTTAGAGCAACCGCTTTATATCGGAGGCGTTGAGAATATGTATGCAATAAATCGTGACTCAGGTATTATGATTGGCCTGAATGGTGCCATTCAAAGAATTGTCGTCAACGGCGAAGTATGGGATAACTTAGTGCAGAGAGCAGTGAAGCATCGGAATGTGCCCGAGTACGGCGGCCCTCCATGTGGTTATGAATCACCATGTCAGAATAATGGCCTTTGCATGCCTCAACGTAAGCACACGACTCATATGAAGCAAACAAACCAATTGCAGTTCACTTAAGATAAACTCTTTTTTGTTCGTTTGAATAACAGTTAACGACTATATATGCAAATGCAGTCTCAGATATACCGGAAAAAAGTGCGACAAATGTGAGTCTAATCTCTCTTATTATATATTTCGCTCTAATTTATTAGTGAATACATTATTACAGTATAGAGTAGAGTAGTATTAGTGATAAAAGATTTATAAAAGTTGTATATTTTTCTTAATGCCAGTAATGGAAAAGGAAGATCTGAGCAAACCAGTGGCGTTCAAAGGCAACACTTTTCTTATGTTTCCCAATAAGATTACAACAGTGTAAGTGAGGCTCAGCTTTTCATTTCAACTGCTATTAAACGCTTCACAACTTTCGCATCAATTACTCCATTATGTCTTAATCCATATTTTAATTATGTTTTTATCACTCAATTCTCAAGTGCTATGATATTTATAGAGCACAGCTAATATACCTTGCTAATTTCCTATTCATGAATAATTTGAGAGAAGTTCAGAACTTTTAACAAAACAATTAACAAAATATTGTTGTATTCTATGCGATAGCGATGATAATCACAGTACGGAATCGGGAGAAATAGGGTATGTCTGGCATGCAATCCAATACAAAAACTAATTTTCATTTATTCAAACTCTGAATTGAATCTGAATTTCTCTAAAATATTAATAATTGCTTAAAAATATCATTAATCTCAGAATTGAAGGCCAAAGAGAGAACAAATTTGAGGTTACATTCCGTACGGAACAGGCGAATGGAATAATAATCTGGCTAAACAAAGGAGCCACTTCAGTTCATGGGGATTACCTGTCTCTTGCCGTTTCCAATGGCTTTTTAGAGCTTAGTTTCAATTTAGGCAAACAAAAAGATTTATTGATCCTTAAGAGTCAGTCGCCAATCAATGACGGGCTCTGGCATACAGTTGTCGTTCACAGGTTTGTCAATCAGTTTACAGTATATGACAGTAAAGTCTAATAACGTTTTGGAAATGACTTCAGAAACAAAAGACTGGGTGTAATTCATATCGACAATCAACCACCAATTAGTGGCACCTCAGAGCCCGGGGCCACTGAATTGAACACCGATGGAGTGCTTTGGATAGGTATGTATTGCTTTGAATTGCTTTGAAGGCAAATATTTAGGTTATGGACAAATTGAAAGCTTTTCCAATTCAGATAAAAACAGGTTTAAAAATATATCCATTTATTTGGAAAATTCAATTGAAGTCGAATTTTAGTAATCACTCGATCAGTAAAAATGTATTAACTGTTTATTGATTGAGACACAGAAGAAACAGAAAATATGCGACTATTTCTGGAAATAGTTATAAATATTGAATTAATTTATGTTATATAAAACTATTCCGAGCAGTTATATAGACTTACTTATAGGATGAAAGAATATTTGGACAAAAGTTGATCAATGTAAATTAATTGAAAACTTGGGTGAAATTAATAGACACTCACCGATAGGTTGGAAACAATTGTCTGCTGAGTCCCCACATTTGGTGCAACCATTTCAATAAATGTATTCTTATTCTGCCTGCTCATTTTCACCCAAACCCCTCCTCATTTCATCCAAACCCTTATCCATTTCAAGCAAAAAAGTACAAAACAATTAATTAATGAAATATTTAATGCGAATAACAGTTGACTATTCGCTTAGCATTTGTTGTAATACAGTTAAACTGATCGAATTGAGATGACAGGCCAAATTGCACAGCCATATCTCTCGGGAGAGCACAATATTTACTGTCTATTCCCAATTGATTCAGTTCTTAATGTTTGGAATGACTAAAGTTTGAGTATTAATGAGATATTCCGCTCCCAATACAAACTTTGTCTCTACTCTATCGATAGGCGGTTCTCCAGGACTTCCAACTGGTCTTCCAAAAGAATATTATCAAGGATTCAACGGTTGTATAGATTCGGTCAAAGTTGATGGCGAGACAGTACATCTGACAGCGCACAGCACTGCAAGCAATTTGGAGTTTTGCAGTGAAATCTCAAACATTTGATTAACTTATTGTAAATTAAGGCAAAACTGTATTAAAACAAACAATAATTCATTCTGTGATTCAACAAAATATATATATATATAATGCATCGCAAAGCCTATACGCGTGCTATTAAGTCAATTGATTGGAACAATTCATCTGCCATTACATTGATTCTTCATCTCATCATAAATATCGCCCGATTTTATCATTCATCGGAAGCTTTTGCCGGCAATCGACTGAAGCCGTGAATACTTAATGTGCCATATCTTCTATTGTATTATGTATTCAAAGTTTAATAAAATTAATTTTTTTCAATAACTACTTGTTTTATTCGCTGACAAAATAGTTGATAAATAATAAATATAAAAGACTATATGACAAATGAAAGAGCGAGAAAGTAACCCAAATACCTGCATTCTTTCACAATATTTTTACCTGCTCATTCTAAGTTTTATTCAGTAAAGTAGTCAATCGGTTCATTCTTTAATGAATAAAACATAGCATTTGCCGAAACTTTGAAAACTTTTTATTGGTATAAAAAATCAGTTAATGGATAAAGGATATTGGATGTTTGCAAGATCAATTTTAATAAACAACTTCGAAAATATTTAAGCATAATATTAGTAAACAAAATAATATAAAATTATTTCTATATTTAATCGATTGAATAAATTGGTATAAAATTGATAATAAAATAATTTTGAAACAAAATTTCTTAGACTTTGTTTTACATCTCATAGAATATACAGTTCTATTAATAACCAGTTTTCCGTTAAGAATAGTCTGACCGGTAGTCAAATACTATTGAATTTGTTTTAAAAATTTTCAAAGTTCTGTTGAGACAATTCTTCCTTCTGTTGTAAATCCAAACTTTCAATTGGCTTCAAAGTATGGATTTTGGGAATTCGGGTCAACAGTCTTGGAGTTTCGATTTGCTTCGGAATCCATTGAATGTTTTGGTAACCGATTTCGGGTAAAACTGTTTCGACTTGTTTTTGTAGGGGAATGTGGGTTAAAGTTTTCGGCTTAAGAAAGCTCTGGCCAATCAAAGGTTTGATGATTTGGATTGGTTTTGATAGTCCTTTCACTTGCTGTCCAATTGTCTGGAACTGATGTTTCTGTTCAATGCCTACTGTCTGCAGGTCAGGTCTGGGACCATATCTGAGTGCGATTTCTTCGGCCGGCAATTGAGACGATTGCATGGTTACATCAGCAGGTGATTTGCTTTCAGTTCCCGGTTCGTTTGTCTGAACCTATGGCACCAGCAGATTGATGAATATTAATTTTAAGCAATCTTAAATTAATCCTATTTTTCATACCTGAGCTCTGAAACCGTTTTCATCTGCAATATAATTGACAATTCTTTTGCTTCCGTCCGACGACACTAAAGTATAGGACCCGCGGACCACACCTGGGGATCAAAGCATGGATTTGGAGTTTATCTCGAATCACATCAAACACAAGCCTCACCTGAAGCGTCGGCGCTCTCTTGTCGGGAAGAACTGCCATCAGTTGCGTCTGCAGTATAGCTAAAAGCATAAGGAGTGATAGGCAGGTGCTCTTCTTCTACGGGCACTTGCGATATGACTTCTTTCTTAAAGAAATTAGTCTTGCCAAAAGCCAAAGCCTGACTGAACGCGATTAAATTGATAATTACCTGATGAATGCAATCAAGTCAACTCTTTACTTAAGAATATATCCAATCAAATCTGATCCTTACCAACAACTTCATAGCCAGTCCTTTATTTTATAGAACCCTAACTAAAAATGAAAACTATTTGAAAATGAAAAGTGATCCGAGTCTTGTGCTTATATAAGCGTCTGTGACATAGCCTCAAGACATCCAAATTCATCCTAAGGTGCGCTCTATTCCCCAATTGATTGCAATATTAGTTATTTTGATGAAACAAAAAATCAGAATAACTGAGTCTCCTCTTCAGTCCAGGAAAGTCTGCTTTACCTTCAGTTTGTTGACGAGAATAAAGCAAAAAATAAGGTCAAAGAAAATGAGAAGACGTTCCTCTAAGTTGAATGACAGCTTTGAGATGACCCCATGATATATTACATACGGGGGCTCTGTTGACAGGGATTATCCATACGACCAGATATAGAAAATCAATTTCTTTTATTTAAAAATTTAAGTCATTTTAATCGCATTTAAGACTTAAAATAAGACTTTTATAGAAATAATCGTAAAATTATATGATTTAGAAATTATTTAATATTAAAAGCGTTGAAAACAATTGAAAACTCGATTAAAATAGTCATTCATTCATATGAAGCAATTGATTGAAAATTCATTATTATTTGAAATAATAGGTCAGAAGTAATAATAATAATAAGAATAATAATAATAGTAAGGAAATAGTGATTCCTTAAACTTTATGGCATTATTCAGATTATTGGTCCAAATATATAAAAATTTATATACAGAATAAGTTTTGCTATAATTTATCAATTTATAGGATCAATGAAAGGCCACTTAAATCTAAACAAACATTTTTCAGATCAGATAAAAATCTAAAATTTTCCGATTGTTTATAAAATTTAAAGCATTTAAAGCTTATGAATAAATGTAATAATAAATGCATTCAATACTAAATATTGTTTCAATTGATATATCATTGCTATCATTGCTCAACATTGGCCTACAGTTGACACACATTTTGGAGCAATTCATCACTTTTTACACATTATTTAAGTCAATGTCAATGAAGAACATATGAAAACTGAATTTCAAACAATTATTGTATCAAAAGCTGCCAAACGATAGAAATATGAATAAATAAATCAATAAAATGATTATCAAATAAATAATAAAAGTCTATATAATCCCAAAAACAGCAAAAAATTTAAAAATCGAATAAAAACTTGATTTTTGGATATTTTGTAAATAAATATTATTTATATTATATTAATCGATAAACGCTATTAAACGCCTCTTTTAGTCGTTCCCCTCAATGGACTGCTGAAAGTTCCTCTGTTTGGGGGCGTTCTGTTGCCCCGATTAGATCCGCGCCAATTAGTGCCGTTAGCACAACGTTCGACTCGCGGCCCACTGATCGGTGGTCTGCCCAAAGTGACTCTCTCCCTGTCCATTTCGAGCTCTTCTAACTTTTGAGTTAAGCCCAACTTCTGCTGAATTGCGATTCTAAGCAATGAATTCAAAGTTTTCTTCTCGTCTTCCGATGACTTGTATTGTCGCTGAAGTTCATCGATCTGTGAAACATAGTCTTCACAGCGCGCGGCGAACATCGAGCGCAGGGATGCGAATGTGGCCGCGTCTTCCTTCAGGGCCTAATTATCGATAATAACAATTAAAGATTTATAGACTTAATTGCAATACTTGTGAGCAAACAGATGGGTCATACCTTGAGTTCATTGCGCAATTTGGTCATAGTTTCGGTGACGACAGCCTTTTCGGTCTCGTATTTGGACTTAAGGTTAGCCAAGGCCACTTCGGCCGTCTGTTTGTTGGCCTTAAGGACAGTCCTAAGAGTTGCGATTTGTTCGCGTTTTGTCGATAAAAGTGATTTAAACTTAACCACTTGGTCCTGAAGGTCCTCCATCTCAGCACTAGTAGTAGTTTGCGATATGCCCGACTCTGGAGGCATTGATTTCGGAGCAATCAGTTTAGCTCTGGTCGAACGCTGTTCTATCGACGTCTCAATCGCTGTCTTCAAGTGTTTCAACTGATCTCTGATTGTCTCCAATAATAGATTGCAATCAAAAGACTTAATCAGTTTAATCGACGCATTCGGGTAATGGAGTTTGTCTTTGAGTTGTTCCAACTTAATGCTGGGCACAGAATCAGATGGCATGCCTGAGTCAGGATTCGCGTGATCTAACATCACTCGGTTAGGGGTTTCGCCGTTCACTGCATTCAGGCGTTAAAAGAATATTAATTTAGAAAATAATTCAAAAGATTTTGATTGAAATGAATGAAAAATATTGTGATTTAAGGGTTATATTAAATAACTAAATATCTAAAATGTTTACCCAAACAGATGTGATGGTAAAGTGCAGCCAAGTCTTCCGAAACGCTAATCAAGTCGTCCTGAGTTAGGCTTAAGTTTCCGAATAGATCTTCGGTTATTGCAGTCATTGTTCTCAAGTCGTCCTCCAAATAGTTGGACTTCACTTCATATGATTGCAATTTGTTCTGCAGTTTAATCACTTCTCCTCTTAAGTGACTTAAGTTGGAATCACTGATCTGTTTCTGAAGAATGCATTTCAAACGCGACAATTCGGGGAATTCACTGTTCGGCTCAACACTGGTCTCGAAGTCGACGTCTGAATAGAGTGCGACCAAAGCGTTGATGCTTTCGAAGAACTTCGAGAGTTTGTTGTTCTGTTGGCTGAGCTCTGCCTGTGATTTGTCTATCAATGTCTGAGATTCTTGTAATCTCTGGTTGAGTTGCATTTTCTGACTGTCCGACTCCTCGAGCATTCGCTCCAATTTCTTTATCTCATTCAAGTGGACTTCGCCGAAGAGCGAGCCCTCCAGAGACGAGGGCTGAGTGTTTGACGGACTTATCTCATTATTGACTGGAGAGCGCAACAGATCCGCCTCAAACTTCTGAAGGCTTGGGTTGTTCTCAAGTGTGTCGTCGAATGGTTCGGTTCCGTCGTTTGTCAGCTCATCTAAACAGCGAATAAATCAATAAAATCGTTAACTTTTATATTGAGATTAAAGTCAGAAAAAAAAGAGATTAAATGAGAAGACAATGAACTCAAACGAAATGAAAACAATTTATTGTAAAACAAAATATTAAATAAATTAAAGAAAATTAAAACAAATTATATATAAAATTAAAAAATCTAAAAAAGAGTTCATTGTATTGAATGTTAAGGCGATAAACAAGACGTGAAAAATGAGACAATTAATGATAGAAGACATCCACAGAAAGAATGGCAGCCATTGTTCTCAAAGTCATTATTATTCAGATCTGGACTACATTTACGATAATTATAAGACTTTTTGTGTTCAGAATCCGTTTTACTGTCAATTGTGTGTCCGTTCGAACGGTTCGATCGAATGGATTCTTGGTTTCGATCCATTTGTTTGTTAAGACATTGATTGTCAATATTTTTCTTAATTGTCTGACTATTTTGAGATTCTGTTTGTCCTAATTGTGATTCTGTTTGTTTGGGCGAGAACTCCGAATGAATGCAATTTGAACTCGAGCTCAAACTAATGGCTTTAATCTCAGTCTTTGTTTTCGGTTCTCTAAGGCATTTGTGACCAGAATTTCGATTTAACGGAAACTCAGAAAAAGTTGTATTATTTGAAGCAATCATTTGTCTCTTACTTCCGAACTTAAGTCCAGCAAAACCGGCAAAACTGCTTAAATTGAGAATTGATTCGGAATTGATTTTTTTGTCCAATTCCTTCTTAACCGCATATTTCTGTTCCCGCTCTGACTGCAGCGCTTCCAACGCCTCTTCCATCTGAAGCAAACAAAAGAGTTATTAAATACAAATTCAAACAACTGTTGCATCGATTTATTGCCTGTCGTTCTGCGATCTTCTTCAGGTGTTCGTACTCTTCGAGCTGTGCCTGAAGTGCTTCCATGTCTTCCTGCAAACGCCTGACTTCGTGTTTGGATGTCTCGAAGTCTATTTGCGATGACTTGAGAGAAGAGATCTGCTTCTGAAGCGAAATGTTCTCCTCTTCCAACTCGTTATTGTCGGCCAAAAGTCTCGATTCTCTGAACTTTAGTTCCTTTAACTCAATCCTCAGATCCTTTCGCTCCCATTCCATGAGTTCGGTCTGCTTTGTCATCTCATTCACGTCCTGCACATACCGTTCCTTCTCCGCCTGAACCCGTTCCAACTCATGCCTGACCTATCGGTCCAATCATTCATTAATTGAACAGTCATTGCATTCACAATAGCATTCATGTCGTGGATGTCAGACCTGTTTGAGTTCGCGCTCGAGTTCGTGCAGAGCAGTGGCAAAGTTGGCCTCTTTGTGGGCGCTCTCCTGAAGCAGTCGTTCCTCTTGTTCTATACCCGTATTCGCCGACACTTTTTGTATTGTTTGTGATTTCGTCAATGCCTTCAATGCAATCAAAAACAAATGCTTTAAGACTGGAATCAATGCAAACAAGTGGACAACCAATGCATACATCTCTCAAGTCGTCCAGATCCTTTTTAGTGGTCTCGAAGTTCACCTCCAGTTCGTCATACCTGCGCTGTAGCTCTTCCTTCTCGTCCTATGATTAATGAATTGCAAACAAAAATCAATTAAGAGATGAGAGAATCGATGGCAATGAGGCCAATGAGGCCAATGAGACCGACCAGAAGGACGAGTCCATACTGTGCGGACTGGATCTTCTCAGCGCTGGTTTGGGCCAACTCTCGGTTCAGTCGATCCATTTCACTCTTCAGACCAATCATTTCGGTCTTAAGCGACTCAACAGTCACTCCAGAAGTCGTTGAACTCATTGCCGACAATCGGACCGAATCTGGGTTTGCGTTGAATTCAATTAATTAATGACTAATCGGTTGTAACTATTATTATAGTATATCTGTATAAATGTGTATATATTTGACTGCATTGGCATTATTTTCGTTTCGCGTATTTAATAAATACAATTAAATGCAAAACTTTTTTGTACGGCATTTGTCGTCAGCCGTACGCAAATGCAATTCAATGCAATTGACGCCAAAGCCAGTCAATGCAGTCAATCAGAGTGAATGCGAGTCAACATTTCGATAAGAGCTGTACGTATTTGACTCAAATATTATTGAATCTTGAATTCAGTTAACTTTGAGTACAGTTATCGCCAAACGCTTATTGACAACAATGCTCTACAAAAGGCGCAGTCGAGTCAACAAATATATTTAGCAAATAATTAGTGTATTTAAAGAGCTTTGACATTAAAAACAGTCAATTCGTTAATCAATATTATTATTACATTAAATGTTATAATGTTTTACTTTATCTCTATTTCTCGTTAATTAAATCCAATTATTATTTTGAAGTCTTATGAAAATGTAAACAAAACGTATAATAATAATAATTATAAACAAATGTTGAATAAAGTGTACGAATATTATAGTCAATAGTCATGTCATTCATCAACTGTTTTGTGTTCTTTCAACGAAAACATTATTCAAATATTGATTAATAAATAGTTTGCAAATTGTACTCAATTTCTGATAATTATAGTAATTATTGTTTTTACCCAAACATTGCATTCATATAAACAAATCTAATCTTTGAATAAATATAAATATTTATCAAATGTTGTTATAATTGGATTGAATTGAATGCAAATCCAGTCTTGAGATGAATTCAACCGAAATGTCCTACAATTCTAGTCTCGGATCCGTTGAATACGTGAACCAAACGACAAACGATAGTCTCATCGCAACTGATTGGACGACAATATTGTCGACAAATATATTGACAATTGATAGCGAACGGGAAGAGCAGTCAGTGTCGCCGATCGCAGCCAATGGTCGCGTCTATTACCTTACGTTCGGTCTTATAATGGCTTTTGTTTTGATATTAATTTTGTTTATACTAATTGTCCGCAAAAGACGTTTCGATAAATTGAGACTCAATTTGATGCCAATCTATAAGTTTGATCCGTCAGACGAATCGGCCGAAGACTGGGAGACAGAGCTGTTGGACACGAATACGAATATGAATAGCAATGGATCTCATACTAAGTCACGACAACTCTATACCAACGAAAGACCCCAAAGACTATCCTTCGCCGCAGTTTAGACATTGATTTAAGACTCCATTAATTGATTTGTTTATTGATTTTTGTGCCAAAACTTTCATTCAATTTGTTTGCAATAATTTTCGGTTAATTATAGCCAAAAATAACTTAATATAAGATATACTCAAATAATCTGTGATTTTATATTTGTTTTATTCCTATTAATTAAAGTCGATTTTTATTGTTTTTTTAATTAAAAATTAAAATAATTATTACATATATTTGTGTTTCGATTCATTCGATTCATATCCGAATTGATTTAAAACTGAATTTTTATGTATTGACTAAAAATGAGTTTAAGTTTATTATTACATCGATTATACAAATTGTCATTAAATAAAATAATAACTCATTTATTGTTTTTATTCTTATTTGACATTAAATTATAAATAATATTAAAAACATATAATTTATATAATGTTATGATTTGTTTTGAATGAGTCTATGAATCGATTTAATTATAACAAAACATTTGACGACTAAATGTATGGAAAGAATTTGTGACACATTTCGCGACAATTTATGTTTATTTAATGACAAATAATATGTAATTAAGATTCAGATCAATAAGAATTGAAATGATTTTATTTTTTAATTAAATATTTGGCAAAAATGTTTCCAAAGCTATAAATGTTTGGTTTGAGTTGTGCTGCGAAAGAGTGCTTGTGATCGATGAGAGTTGAACTCAGATTCAATGCATTCAATGGTTTGTTTAATGATATAAGAAATGCATCGCTTTTTTGTTAATCGCTTCCGAAATCTCCTCCTCCGGTGTCGGCATCGGCTGCGGCTGTCCATTCATTTGAGTCAATTCACAATTAATTGCTTTTCTTTTAAACCAATTATTTTACTGTAATTATAGCAGAGATGCTCTCAGTCTATACCAACCCCCCCCCCCGAAAATGTCAATCTGTGTCTATAAATTGCAACTTGGGTACCCCCTACTGATGACATGTCAAGTCTAGTGGAATGACTCACTTCTTCAAAATGCTAGGTAGGTATTTTGCCCAGACTCATTTCAGAATCATTGTTTGAATATTCTCTGTAAAAATGATTGAACAAAAAATCTCATTTTTGATGAGATCGAGTGGAATGATTCAGAGCATCTATTTTCAATTGCCATTGAATCAACTTGAGCACTGCTTTAATCCCCAACCCATTCAATAAGCGTATCTATTGCCGTCTCATTTTGTTCCAGCCCAGATCTAGGGCAAAGTTCAGCTAATATGCACCGTTGCTTACGAGTCGTTAGAGTATATACCGGTAATACAGTATAAGTGAAACAAAGCTTTCAATCATTATATAAAACAATCGAAAACTTTAAGAAAATATAGAAAGCATTGATTGAGTGAAAAGTGTTGCAAACCTTTGGCACTCTTCGCTCGCTTGGCTCTGGCTCTGGCGGCCACTGACTTTCCTTTCTTCCTCTTCTTGCCGGTCGATCCTTTGGGTCTTCCCCGGCCTCTCTTCTCCTTGAGCTCTCCGTCATCGTCTCTATTGCTTTGGTCTTTGACCGCAGCTGACGCGGCCTCTGCAGCCTTGCGCGGTCTACCCCGGTTCAATTTTTTGTCTTCGATGGCATCATCTGAGCCCACGTCTGACTTCTTAGGCCGACCCCGACCGCGCTTATCTCCCGAGTCATCTCCCATTGCGAAAGAATTCTTTGGAGAACCTATTGGTCAATGCGGTCAACGATATAAACGTTATTCAAATCAGTCTTTAATGACATAAATATTAATATTATAATAGATTTGCAAAGCTTTTAAAAATTTGTTTTCTTTCTTAAAAATGAACACAAATATAAAAATGCTGTATATTATGGTCACAGTTCTCGGCCATTCATTTGGCTTTCGGTAATACTCTTCTTCCACTGAATAGAAATTAAATCAATTGTTTGAATGGGTTTTGCGTTCAGTCTATTCCTATCGACTAAATCAGAAACAGTGTCAATGAAATCAATATTTTCAATGCAATGATTTTCAGGATATATATGAAATAAAAATTTTAAAATAAAGTGCAAAATATAGTCAATAGTTTCTGCTGACCCCCGCTATTGATCTATTGATTAATTTGATACTGTAATGATTCCAAATGAACTACCTAAGTTTTTATATTCTTTAAAGAAAAACAGAGCAATTTTAGTTAAATAATAGGGAATGTCAGGGGGGTTGGCCAAAATACCACAGAGATTTTGAAAATCGGAAAAAATATGCCCTTGGTTTTTGAGCCTGAGCAATACCCCCCCCCCCAGGAATTTTTGCCCAGATATAGGAGAAAAATAGCGGCTCCTTCTTATTTTACTTAATTTTCATTGTATATTCTGTTAGACTAGGAATGTGCAAGGTCGGTCGAGATAGGAGGTAACATGGCGGATTTGCCTCAAAACTTAGGTATATGGAGGGGTAAAATGGCGAACACGATGGCCGCCCCAAAGGTAAAAAAATGCGTTTAGTCGAAAATAATCCATTTTCACCGAATTTCCCCCAAATTCAACCTAATCTAGCTAAAAGCCTGATTAAACCTTAAATTAGTTTGATTTAAGATTTTAGCCGAAATTCGGTCAATCGGCCGAAGACGCCATTTTCGGTTTGCGCCGCGCGAAAAAGGTGAGGGGTCTAGCACTCGCCTCAAAACACAGGGAATACTTTGCCAATTTCAAAACTCAGGGGGATATTTTATCTATACCCCCCTTGCACATCCCTAGTTAAAGACAATTGACAAGTGATTCGTCAGCTTTTAAATTACATTCACAAAAATGATAGGGAATTGAAAATAAATCATTGGCTACTTTAGAGTTTAAAAACTAATCTGTATATCATTTGATGTTGAAGCTCACGTGTACTCTAAGTTTTTAGGCAATTCCCGAAAGATAAGGAGCTTTCATATTTGCCCAGAATATATTGCATTGGAGTTGGAAATCTCGAACATCAAATGTTTATGAGAATATGTGAAAAGAGGAGATCAGAGGGAAACTGTGCGATCAGACGGTGATTCACAAAGTTTTACTGCTCTGACGGGTGTAACCAACCATTCAATGATATTCTGAACTGACGTTACGACTCACTCGTCAGTACTATTCTATACGATAGACACTGTGTTTATATATTTTACAATAGTTTTCAAGCGAATACTAAATGGTCGGACACTTATCCACACAATATTTAAGACTTTTAGAGTGAATCCAATTCTGCATTTTATAGGTTTATGAGCGCTAATAGAAAATAATCTTTTATTGCATTCACTTTAACTCAATTTTCAACATAAAGAGGAATAAAATTAAATGAATTGCAATTATTCTTCAATTCTTTGCTATAATTCTAAAATTGCTATAAATTTATAACAAACACTAAAATCGTTATCTTTTTTATGCAAATTTATGAAAACTGAACAATAATTTAAAATATTTTTATTTAAATTATAGTCTTTTCAAACTTTGATTTGAATTTTGAAAAATAAAAATTAATGGATAGACGAAAGAGAAATATGAAAACACAATCAAATAATCATTGATTGAATACATGTTTTCAATTGTTTTTATTCTTTGATCGATTGAATTCTCTTATTTTGTTCCGGACTATTTTTGTTAATGGTTAACAGAATTGAGCAGAGCTACAATCTTGATGTTATGTTAACGGATAGGGCTTTGAATTAATTAGAATACAATATATTGTTTTGAAATTATTTGCGATCAATCAAAAGGTTCAAACAGCTGAGCGGCAACCTAGAGCCAAAATAACCCCACCCAACCAATCTCAGAAATTGGCAACACAACTTTTAAGATTTGAACCACTAAGTAGCCTGGCAACATTTTGGCCCAATTGAACCAAATTCAGAATATTTTCAATAAGTTATCAACAATTCTATAATATCTATAATTTTTATTCAACTTATTTATTATTTACATAAATGTATGCAATAATGGTCTTCAATAATGTTGATTTAAAACCATTCAAAAAATAAAGATTCAAATTTGACCTGAGCTTATTTATAAATTTGTAGAAAATTCAATATTTATTAAATATTTTTCACAAAGTTTTTAATGAATTATTGTTTGAGAATTTGAATCAATTATTGCTTTTAATTCTCAATCTTTAGTCCTCACAATCATTGAGACGAAAGATTGCTTTCTGATTATAATTAGCCCGACTCACGTATTTATCATATTAACATGCACATTTTGATTAAAAGAATTAAAGTATATATTAATTATTAATTATATTAAAATTTCAAATCAAATAAAAGTTTTATTGAAAATATTTGAATGTTTTAAAGATTGAAATCGTTTAAAAAATTGTTAAATATATTGAATGTATGTATGGATTGAATATATGATAATTGAGAATAAATGATAGCATTGTTTGAAATAATTGTTCTGATGTTTGAGAGAATGGAGTAAAGCATGAATAGAGAGAATAGAGAAGAAGTAAAGTTAAGAGAATAAGGAATACAGTGTAGAGTCTGTTAGCCATACACTCAGAGTATGAGAGGGAGAGTCAGAGTAACAGAATTAGGAGATAGTGTGTGTGTGAGAGCACTGATGCCTATGAATGACTGTTATGGCGCCCAATCATACCATTCACACAAAGAATAATTTTGCGATTATTTATTGGAAATATGGTTAACACAAATAAATTGGGAATATTTGTGAAAAATAGTTTACTTTTCATACAATTTATTAATAATGTGTTATTCATATAGGAATTGATAGCAAACTCACCGAAAAGCCAAGAAATTATTGAACTTATTTTGATTGAACTTCAAGTCTGTTAAGACTACTCTCAAACTTAATGCAAGTCTGGCTTTCACTGCACAGAGTCTGTCCGTTGGTTCCAATGGCACAGAATAACAGCATAGCATAGCATAGCATAGTTAGCCAAAGAGCACAGTCAGCTCTCCCAATGCCTCGCTCTCACTCTTTTTTCTCTCCGATCCCATCCCTCCCCTAAAGATTGGATTCTTTTTCAATTCACAACACTATTCAATAAGTTATATGGAAATCATTTTCTCAATCCCTGGGCTTTACATACTATCCCTTCTCTGCTTTGCTCTCCTTTTTTTCAATGCAAACCATTATTTGTATTACTTATAACTTATTTATCCAATTCTTTACACAAAAACTTTAGAATTTGTTTTCTATTAAAATTGTATTCAATTAATTGAGATTCAAACAAAACAATGAGAGTTTACAATTGACCAGTCATACATTTTCCATTCAATTGATAACACAGTAGTCTTATAAGAATCATAGAATTTTAAGAACTGAAATAATGTAAAAATTATTCCAACGATTAAAATATAGCAAGTACAGGGTATTCCATATATATCGAAACATTTGAATCGTGCGCCACAGAAAAACTACAGGGGGTACAATATTGAAAATGGTTTTATTTGAAAGAGGGATAGTTAGGGTTTGATAGAAATTATATATGAAAAATCTCCATGCATAACTTAAGGCGCTAGATTCGAAAAGGCTGAAATGTTATTTTTTGTCATTGATCAATTTTCTAAGAAAAACTATATAATGCACAACGTTTATTATAGTCTGATTTGAAAGAGGGACAGCGGAGGTTTCATTGAAAATTTATATGAAAATTTTCCTTGAACAATTCAAAGTGCTAAATTCGAAAAATTTTGAATTTTTGTTTTTGTCAATAATCAGATTTTTAAGAAAAAGTCATTTTATTCGAATCTGACGCAACTTTTTGAGATGAAAGCAATACCAGATGTGTCATTGATCAAGTTAAAGTAGATGATTTCGGAAAATTAATGTGCATCTAGAAATGGCTCTAGAATAAAATGTTCACCATATTCTTGATAGAAAAACAAATATTTCAGCCTTTTCGATTATAGCTCCTTAAATTGTGCAAGAATATTTTTCATATATAATTTTTATCAAACCCTAACTACCCGTCTTTCAAATAAAACCAGTTTCAATATTGTACCCCCTGTAGTTTTTCTATGGCACACAATTCAAATGTTTCGATATATATGAAATACCCGGTACAAATTGAATATTTGAATGAATACCCAAAATATACCAAACCTGTGCACAACTGACAGTATATGACGAAATACTTTTGGCAAAAATCTGTGTAAAAAGATTTTACTAAAAACCAGTTCATAGAAAGCAACAAATAAGACATAACACAGAAAATAAGTTTTGGGTTTGAAAAATATATTATAGCAATGACTGAATAATAAATAAGCAATGAATACAATTGACTCACAAAATACTCTATTAGTTGGTTCGCAAACAATACTTAATTGATAATAGTTTTCTTGAGTTAAGGAATTCATACACATATTCATATGCTTTTTAAGCCTGAACTGCCTTGATGCCTGCCTGCCACTGCCTGCACTACTATTATAGAGTAAGCTGGGCAGTTTTGTTAATTTGAAAAAATGAATTCTGTTCTGGCATTAAAACGATTGCTAAGATATAATTCAGTTATAGAAATCATAATAGTAGGGATGGTCAAGCTCAGCAAACCTGATAGGGTATAGGGGGAGGGGGTAAAATGACTGATTTCTCGGCTCAAACCCTAGGGGTACAAGAGATAAGCCAAAATGGCGCCTAAAACCCTGTTGTTGACCGAAATTTGGCTGAATTCAGTTAAATTAAGCTTAATTTAGCCTTGATGTTAATTTAATAGAATTTAGCCGAAATTCGGTCAATTTCGGCGAAAATCGGAAAAAGGCCGCTTTGTCGCCATTTTTCTCCTATATCGGGGCAAAAAGTCCTTGGGGGGTAAGGGTCCGGTTCAAAAAACCTAGGTGGGTATTTTGCCAATTTTCAAAATCTAAGGAGTATTCTGGCTAACCCCACCCCCTGGCTATCTCTACATAAAAGAGTTCCGTTAAAAACATTTCAAATCAGTCAAGGAATATGAGCCCAACGGAGTCACCTCTACGTCAGCGGTTTGAGTACTGGTTTGACTGACTTGAGATAAACTGTGTTCGACTCGTCGGTCAAAGTGGCAAAATTGGTGCTATTTTTGTTGAATAGGAATATAATTTGAATGCTTTTCAATGCTTTATCAATCGATTGACTTATATAGAAAATAAAAGCCCCCCTATTGTGCTCAATGTGCCGGCGCTCAAACAAGAAAATGATCCTCTCGTTCATCCAAACGAATAAAGCGAATTAAAATAAGCAAAATATTTGCAAATTGTTCTTCAATTCCCTTCAAATATGTTTGGCTCGCAATCTATTCATTGGTTTTATTTTATGTAATTTTAAATTTGTGTTTAAAATATTTCAAATTTTACCCCTCCAACAAAGTTCACGCATACAATCGGGTTTTTTTAAAGCCAACAAAACTAGTACTCAAGCAGATGGGGTAGGGGTAACCCCCGTTGGACTATGCGTTCACTTATTGCAAACTCTCATTCAATTCTTAAGCCATGTTCGCGCTGCTGGTTTAAGCTAAGCTGGTTTAAAAAGTGGGTCCGAACGGGTTTAAACTGGCAATAAAACCACTTTTTTAAACCAGCAACAAAAGTGGTTTTAGAAGGCGCTGAGTAGAGCGCATGCGGTTCAATGTTGTGGACCAGTTTGGGATGTGGTTTAACTTAGTGCCATATTTCACCCCGATCGCCTTTAGGTTTATATATTAAAACCATTCTAAACCCAAACCGGTTTTAAACCCAGGGCGAACATAGCCTTATGTTCGCAGTGTTTAACCACTTTTTAAAGAGAGGTTACTCAATGGACTAACCCAGAACCGATCGGGTTGATCTGGGTTCAGCTGGTTTTGAATCACTTTATAAAACCAAGGTAATAGTGGTCTACGAGAGTTGAATGATGTGGACCAGTGGACCAGTTTTCAAAAGATGGTTCATCTGTTGGCGTATGGTTTGATTGGTAACAAAGCATTCACTCATAAGAATAGAACTGACTATTAGTTTGTCTTTATTTGAAATGCTTTACAAGAAGTGGAGTAAAGCCTAAATACTCTGAAAGTCTATAATCGAGTGATTTCTGCGATTGAATGCAAAACCAGTTTTATGTTTGCCTTTATTTTCGACGATTGAGTCGACAATAGGTTCAGCTCTTCGTTCAGAACATTCTCTTTGCGATCAATGAATTTAAGCGCTTCTTCGAGAGTGAACTCCAGATAAAAGGCCAGTCCTATCGTCAGAAAGACTTTGCTTGGGTTTGGACTGAAATCAGATTCAAATTCAATATTAATATAATATTGAAATCAATTCACAGATCAATAGATCAATGGATTGAATGCATACACAACTGCTTCGACATAAAAGTTTGATCCAATGTCTGTCTGCACTTTCAACGGCTTGTCCTCCTCTGAGACCAGACTCTTGTCTTTAATACCATTGATAACAGACTTTATTTGCAAATATTCGGCGATTTGTTGACAAATAATTTCCTGTCGTTTCAGAACTTTTTTCAAATCATTTCTGAGAACTTCGTTAACGAAGTGCTCGTATTGTCTGACCTTATCCTCAATCATATGACCACTGCTTTCGCTCTTCACTTCTCCAGACATCACACAATGGACTCAACAGACAATCGAAACAATCATTTCTTTAATTAAATAGAAATCAAATTAAATGAAAGTTTGTTTCAAAACATATTCAAAATAAACATCAAAACTGAGAGCAATGCAAATGACGTCCAGTTTTTGTTGTTATTTATGTGATTACTGTATATTATGGCCAAACTCTTGCGTGTAATCTACACACCCGAACAATTCTATTGATACATTATACTGTCCTTGGTACTTTTGTGATCCATTAGATCAAAAGCAGACACATATAAATTTAAATGCGTTATCAAAACTCATTAAAAACTATGGTTTAATAATTATGTTTATAGTATAATATGATTGGATAAAACTATACGGTACAGTATCTACTGAGCGTCCATTTTTCATTGATTCGTAAATTGTTTCCCAAATAAAGAGGAAAATAAAGTGAGCAGAAGTGGAAATCTCAGACATTATTGATAAATAGATGTCCAGAAGAGTGCAAAATATTGGACAAAATTTATTTAATTTTTATTTATTTTTTGCATTCAATTAAATTGTGTGTCATTTGAATGAATTGTTTGCAAACGAATCGTGCGATCAATTGAAGTGAATTAAAGTCGAAAATAATGTCAAACATAATATTCGCCACATTTTGTAAACAATTAATTAGAAATCAATTGAGAAATGGTTTCAAACCTTTAATTACGAGTCAATTGTTAGACAACACGAAAAAGAGTTCATATATTGGTTTGAAACGACTGATCAATACATCGGACAGAAAGGAAGGACACGACCAGTCGATCGGCTCGTATGCGCCGGGACTTATGGATCCGCAGCCCAAAGGACCCCAAACTGTGAAAGAGTTCGCAGACGTCGAGTCACAGAAGGTTTGCCGAAGACCTGAATTGAGTTGAGTTCACAAAAGACTAATGAGTATTGAATTGTTGTCCGCACCGACAGAACTGGCAGACCTATGGCTGGGATATCGGCAATATGGCTGAGGACAGGCTCCTGAACGCCGTCGCCTTCTTCGTGATCGTCACCTTCGGAACAGTGATTGTGCCGTACATTATATTGTATTACCCGGACTACAAGTGCGTTCACACAATCCCTACAATGCCTACAATCCCTTGACTTACTGTATGACAAATGACTTATCAATTATTGCTTTCATTTTCATTGCAAGACTTCTCGATTGGTCTGTAAGAGAGGCATATCTGGAACTGGACCGAAGGGAACGACTGGGTCTGCCTTTGATCGACCGGAACCTAATCGATCCCAACGTACTTGAGTTGCCCTCCGATGAAGAGTTGGGCGAAACTGAGATATATATCTAATACTGTAATACAATTAGAGATTCTCTTATCAATAGTCGTATAAATAATGAGTAAATAAATAAATAAAATGTAATTCTGTTTCAAATTCATTGACAAATAGTTGTAATAAAAGTAAAACAAATTCAAAAAATGCTTTTTAGGGAAAATGTTTTTTATTTGATTTGCAACCAATCGGTAAACTATTTGAGAAAACGATTGGAAAATGAGTTTTAATATACAATTAATTAATTCTTATTGCTTTCAATCGAGACATCGATACTATTTTAAAACTGAATTTCAGATTCGTTTCAAACTATTATTTACACAATTGATCTAAAATTCAATTCCATTCCTGCGGACAGTCTTTATATTATTATTTCGAAAGATTTCAATTCTAATAACTATATTAATTGAAATTCAAAACCATTTTTGAGTTGTTTTTCGATTATTATATCGTATTTACAGTTCAGAAGAAGAAGTTTTCAATAGTTTTCAGTATTTAATGATTAGATGTCATACAAAATGAGTTTGTCGTCGGTTTGTGCGGCTCTGATGAGAAGAGTATTGGTTTTAAATAATTGAATCAAATATTATCCGAATAAGAGTTATAACACTTCCTGGTGTCGGCCTAAACAGAAAAGTACCGGTCATTCAGTAAAACAGAATAATAGTCACCAAAACAAACACTGAATTCATTTAATTTTTTTATTGTTTTCCTCACTATTCCAACAGAAAGTCTATTTCGAGTGGTTTTCATAGAGAAAGTGCAAAAAACCAATAAAAATAAATAAACGAAAAATAATAAACAAATTATTGTATTAATCAATAAAATCATAGAAAGGGAAGAGTTTTTAAGTAAAGATTTGAATTACAATAATTTCATTCAGAGAGCAAACGCATTGAAACAATCGATATATAAAAACATTCTTAAAAATAAAGTTTTGAAAATAAATTATTTGATCGAAAAAATACTTTTGTTTTAAATAATTACATATAAAAAAAGAAATTCTAATTAATAATGAGTTAATGTATAGTAAAATACAAAGAGATAACAAGAAATGCATGAAAACATGCGACCAATTCAAGTGATCACTAATTAAAGTAAAAGTAATTATAAAATAATGTCATAAATAGTAAATCTGATTCAAAATCAATAAAAAGCGAAAACTTTTAAAATTCAAAAACAGATAAATCATATGTAAAGTGACATTCATTGCTCGCACAATCCGTTTTGTCATGTTTTGCAAAATTGAAAAATTAAACTAAAATTAAAATTAATTAAAATAAACATTAATTCAATTGATTTCAATTCAAAGTTCAGCTACTCTTCTGAGAACCGGTGGATACCATCGAAACGAGTAAAGAATTGAAATTTTCTAATTCCTGACACAAGAGATCAACATTATTGACATTATTGGTATCGGTGTTGACGTTCGCACTGTTACTACCGGTACTGTTGCTCTGACTGCTAATACTATTGGTTTGTTGGCAACTGTTTTGCTCACCTGTACTATCACTTGCATTAATGGTTGTGTTCTTCACATTGTTTGTTGTGTTCGGAGAAGCGCTTGAGTTAATAGCGGTCACGATCTTAGCTGCGGTGCCAACCGATCCGGCGCTCACTTTAGTTGAGTTCAATTCTTTGCTGCGCTGTTGGAGTGCTTGCGGAGGAAGAACTGGTTTTATGATCGGCTTGTTTGGTGGGATCGGCGGTGGTGTACCTCTGCCGGCCCCACTCGCAGACAGCTTGCGTTGAATCGGTTGAGTGGGCTGTGAGGCGCTCGGATGGTTGGGTTGGGTCGCACTTTGAACTTGTGTTGACTGAGTTGTCGCCGTTTGACTCATCTGAACCATCACTTTAGTCGCGGGCGTTGTGTTCGCCGTTTGATTCACAGTATTCGTCGAATGGTTGGACTGAGTGGTAGTGGATGTGGGCGTCGGACTGGTGGCTGACGTATTGCCCGAATTGGAAGCAATGGGTTCTAAGCTATACGTCATGTTCTGAAACGCGTTTGCATTTACTTTTGCCGTTTGTGGCGACGAATGCGGGTTAGGATTAGCTGTCGGTTTAGTGCTACTACTAGTGCTGCTACTAATCAGTGCTTTGGGCGGCGGCGCCGGCACACTGGGAGGGGGAGGTATGGTTGCATTCATCTTAGCGGAAGAAATGGGCTGTACTGTTGCGTACGAGTGTTGAGCCGAGACCGCACTCCTGGCACCGGTCGTCGCCTTAGCTGTCGATTGCGTTTGTGCTGAAGAGGCGTTCGTCAACGGCTTCGGACTCACGTGTTGTGCGCGCGGGAGACTCACCGTTGAGACTGACGGCACTGTTGGCACACAACGGGTCGATGAGCTCATCGTCACTATAGCCGAACGAACGCCTTCACCCAAACTAACGGAATTCAGTGCTTTTCCGCTCAGTTCCTGTCGGAGTCGGTCTACCTCTGCGGCCAACTCTGCATTGCGGGTCTCACTGGCGGACAGTTGGTTCCGGAACTTTTCGCGTTCGCCCTCGAAGTCACTCAAGTACTTCTCTAACTCGGCCTCCATCTGAAGCGAGCGTTTGCTCTCGTCTTCCAATCCTTCGACCATTTCTGAAATCTTTGCCTTTTCTGAAGACAGCAAATGAAGTAACTCTTCGTTTCTCTGTCGCTCTTCAATCAGTTTGATTATCAGTTGCTTCCGCTCCGACAGTAAACACAGAACTATTTGCTTTTCCCGATTCCTTTCCTTTTCCAGACTTTGGGCCAAAATTTTTATATCGTTTTCTAATTTCCTGTTCACACAATCGACCGGACCGTCCGATTGACCACTAGTCTGACCGTCGGCCTCATGTTTGAGCCGTCGCTCCTCTTCTAATTCGGCGACAATTCTATTATATTTGGTTTCAGTTGACCGCAACTGTTCGTTCAGCACATGTCTGGCCCTTCTCTGCTGGAGTATCAGTGCTTCCAATTGAGTCATCTTTATGTTAAACAACGCTATTGTCGTCGTCTTATCGAAAGACGGGTCATATGCGCCGAACGCGTCCCTCGAAAGCCTATTTATGCGAAACATGCGATACATTTGGGTTTTAATTCAATTTCATTCAACTATTACTGCAATTGTTTACTCCTTTTATATCTTAATTCGACTCAAATCTCAATCTTTTAAGCATTAAAGGCGTTAACTCTTAAAGCGAACAAAGCATTGGCTTTTAATTATTCGTTTCATAAGAAATGAATTTTAATTATAAATACTCTCTATTTGTCATTCACTCAACCATTTGCTGCAAATTTGCGAAAACATTTGAATTTAAGAAACAATCGCTAATAGAGTATAGAAATAGGTTTATGTGATTCACCAGAAGTGAGAATCATATGTATTGAACGACAAAACACTTTTGCAAAAGATTTTACCCTTTATTTCGGGAATAATATTAAAGAATTGTAGTATTGATTAGAGAGGAATGAGCTCGGGTACAATCTATTGGTTCGCTTCTATTGTGTAGCCAAAGATTGAACTCATTTCAGACAATAGCTTAAGAGACAAAGCGATGCGAATAATAATATTCAGACATTGAATACTGGATTCAAAAGCAATAATTGAATATTGAATTCAGAGATCAAATACTCAATAGATTTTGAGCCCATTTTTGAGATTATTAACCAATGCTTAAGATATGATAAAGACTTGATTTGTTTGTTAATAATAATAATATTATATTAAGGATCAGATTCTCACGCATTCCATGGATCCGAGTATTGGACTAAATTCGTGTCATTAGTATTGTTTGCATTTGTATTCGCTTTAACTGTCTTTGAGCTGAACGTCGTTTTTGGCGATGACTTGTTTGGATACAAAAGCTTTTTGATCTGTTCGGCCTTCAGGACAGCGATCACTATCTCTCGCGCCTGTAGTTCGCCCTCAAGTATGGACAGGAGTCTCAGCAGATCTGATCGACTCAACTCCATCTTTGGGTTTCGCTGTTGTGGTTAACGACAATCAAAGCATTTGTTAATAATAGTCAACAATATTAACAATTATTATGAATAGTAAGCAAAACAAGTAATGATTACTACTTTCAGAGTAGAGCTCGTGAGTGACATCTTCTCTGTCGACCCAATGGCCGACACATTGGACACATTGGACACTGGATTGCAGTTATCATTGGGTGTCGTCATTGGAATACGTCCTACACTTCCAGAGAAGACATTAGTAATGAGTGCTTAACATGAGTTCAAGTGTTAACTCAATTATAGCTTATATTGCGAACCAATAGAAGCAATAAAACTAATAATCAATAAATGATTCAAATATTTACACAAAAAGCAAAACAAAACAAAAGCTTTAAAACAAATGATTAATAAATAAGAGAATAATTGAATCAAACCATCAATTGATCGGACATTCACTTCAATCGAGTAATCAATTGATTAAAACATAATTTCTCTGAAAATATTTGAACCGATATTGCAATCAAACTATAATTGTATTGAAATTCAATAATAATTACATTAATTAATAGACAATTAATTAATATTAATATTAATATCAATATTAAAGTTAATGTCAATTAAATGGCAATCGTTTCCAATGCAGACATCGTTTGCAACAATTATATGAATAATAATAATATAATAATAATTATTATTATTATTAATAGAAATACTTTATTATTATATTATATTTATTAATAAGAAATATATTTATTATTCTTATAGTTATTCCTATTCTTCACATCACTCGTGTAGACAGTGTTTAAATGCCTTTTCTCACACATATTATGCGATCTTTTCTTCAATTTAAATACGATTTGCAAAACACAACAAAATTATGTCAAACGAAGTGTCACTCAAACAGTCGATCATTGATTGCAAATACAATACAGTTCTCCAATAAATGGCAATAGATTTCAGTCGCCATTAGTATTGCCATCGATTAGAGTGACATCTATTCAATGCTTTCCATACAATCCATTCATTTTAATTTCATTCTCAACACAAATAACGTTTATTCCAATTATATTTTCCCGGTTTTCAAAATATTATAGACTTTTATTTACAGTACGTTACAGTATTTTCATTAAACAAAAACTGCCTGTATATGAATACTATTCTATGATAGAATTTCTATCAGAATATCTCGAAATAGTCGAAAAACTATTTGAAATAATTGAATTTGAATTTTTATAACAAGATATAAGCTGCTGGAATAATTATTTTTATTCTGATTTTTTAAATTCAACATACTGTATACAGTACCAAGTACAGTAAAATGATATTTTATCAAGCAATCTAGGCTAAAATCCCAAATTGAACCCGAACAGAATTTATATTCCCTGTTTTGAAAAGCGGGAATCAATTTCTATTAAACGTTTGTGCGGGGAGTAAATCATTGAATCCCTGATTATATTTGAACGTCATTTACATACGAATAAAGACCACGTTTTTGACGATTAGAGTCTAATCATTAGACAAACATTGTTTTGATTTCGGTTTAAAACGTGTTTTGATTTAAAATATACTTTAATTTCACTGAAATTTAAATCAATTTCTAACACAAAATGACGAAAGGATTTCACAGTAAGTCTTAATCGCTATGAATGTCAATAATGGGATCAATTGATTGATTGATTGGTTTGTCTGCAGAGAAGACGAGTAAACGAATGCCAGCGAAGCGTCGCTACAATATTGAGAGGAAAGTCAGAGAACATAACCGGAAACTGAAGAAACAGCTGAAGAGGAAGAGCCATCAAAACAAAGCCAAAGACCCGGGAATTCCCAACTCTTTGCCCTTTAAGGAACAGGTGATCAGAGAAGCACAGGAGGACAAGAGGAAGGATGAAGAGCGCAGACAACTGGTGAGGGATGAGAGCAAAGGCAAGCGGAAGCAACAAAGAGAGGAACAGCTGATGCGGAACCGGAAACTCGATTTGACTGATCTGACAGTCGATGCGGAGATCAGAAGCAGAGAATTCGAAGCGAAGGCCAACACATGTGAGCACCCAATGGAAGACAATCCGGAAAAGAGTTCATCGAATCTGAAGTCATATTATAAAGAGTTCCATAAAGTGATCGAAGCGTCGGATGTAGTCATCCAAGTGTTGGACTCTCGCGACCCGATTGGCAGTCGTTGTCCTCAACTCGAAGAAGAAGTGATAAAAAACGGCGCAAATAAACGACTGATTCTTCTGTTAAATAAAGTGGATTTGATTCCAAGAGATAACCTCCAGAAGTGGTTGCAATACCTGCGCAATCAGTTGCCGACCGTTGCCTTCAAGGCCTGCACTCAAAAGCAAAAATCAAATCTAAGCCGAAGTAAAGTAAATGTTTTGCGCAGTTCTGACGACTTGTTGGCTTCGAGTGCGTGTTTGGGCGCAGACATACTCATGAAGTTATTGAGTAATTATTGTCGCAATAAAGACATCAAAACCAGTATAACTGTCGGAGTCGTCGGCTTTCCTAATGTCGGCAAATCCAGTGTTATTAACAGTTTGAAGCGAAGCCACGCCTGCAATGTCGGGCCCACACCCGGAGTGACCAAAACCATGCAATTTGTGTCACTCGACAAACGTATTAAACTGCTGGACAGCCCCGGTATCATATTCGCTAACAATAGCCCAATTGAGGGCAACAATCAGTTGTCTTCATCAGTGATGGCACTCAGAAATGCAGTCAAAATCGATTCGATGTCAGACCCGATCAGTCCCGTGGAAGCCCTACTGAATAGAGTCAATCGACAGGACATTACTCTCTTCTATCGGTTGCCGGCCTTTAAAGACGTCAACGAGTTTTTGGCGCTTTTGGCCAAACGTTTCGGTAAACTTAAAAAGGGAGGCGTTTTGGACGTCGAAAACGCTGCCCGAAAAGTGCTGAACGACTGGAATGTCGGGAAAATAAAGTACTTCACAGTTCCGCCCGAAACACAAACCCTTCCGTTCCATATAAACGCTGAGATAGTGTCGGAAATGAGTAAAGAATTCGATATAAATGACTATATATTTAACGAAGAGATGAATCAAATCAATAAAAAGATTGCAAACAGTCTTAAAGAGAGTGAAGCTCTGGTTATGGACTCATTTGGATTCACTTCAGCCCAACTCAAGCCAACCGATGCAGAAGACAGTGAAGAGCATATGGAAGACGAAGGCAGTGGTGGACAGTCTGTCAGTTGGGGTCAGACAAGCATTTTGTTGAAACAGAACAAACAGAAAGCTGTGGCCGACTCGCAGATGAAAGAGACGACTGGTTTGGAGGGAATGCAATTGAATAGAGAGAAGAAAGCGATGTTCAAGAAGTGCCGCAAAACACGCAAACGGAAGGAGAAAATAGCGAACAAACTGTCGGAGTCTCTCGAGTCGAGCATCGCTTTGAATAACCAAAGCTATGATTTCGATATCGATTTCCAATAATTTTCTGTTAATTTATAATTCGATTAAATTTATTGTATTTTAAAAGATTTGATTTAATTATATGAATAGAGAATATAATGAACTCTTTGTCCAAACTATTCAATCGAATAAATGTTTATTTTTAATAAACCCTTTGAGAGAATAGAGAACTGTTTTAACAATAATTATTATTGCCATCAAAGAGATGGAAAGGCACTAAAGTCTAAACTATCCAAAACAGGGTAACAATAATTATATCCAAAGAAACAGGGGATCAGAAACAGAAATATTGACCTGTGCTATATTTAAAAGCGTTTACTGTATACTTTAGTGTCATATGAAAGGGCAAAATGAGCACTAATACCCTTTCATAAAATCTTAAATATACCAGTTTTAGATATAGGTGCTATGTACAAGGGTAAATACTGTATTGCCGTTTCTGCATCCCGTTGTTCTTTGGCGATAGAATTGTAAGCAAGAGTTAGCCAGTAATCAAAAAAATAAGTTCAATACTAACAGTGTATATCTGTGTAAGTGTACTTGAGCATGCTGATTTTCTCTTCTTCAATTTATCACCTAGGGCGTATGTATTCTATATATTAATGTGTAGCAGCCGATGGCCATAGTAGGCCAAAGTAGTAACGGGTAGAAAAGGCACATGGTCAAAATTTCGATTCTAGATTTTGCATGTTTTGAGCTACGATTTCAATAACCCGGGTGCTGTATATATTTTGTGAATCAGCAAAATCGTCGGATTTTATGGTATATTCGGTTGTATTTCGTAAAACTATGTTTTTCACCAGATTGAAATTTGTTGAAGAAAATTCCAAAATCTTGGTGATAATCTTGTTGAGCTTGATAAGACGATAAAAATGATATATTATTTGTTTGCGTTTGTTTACGGGTACTAATAAAAAACTGAATTTAATTTTCCAACAGAATAAGTTGGAAATCCTGGCTCTACCCCTTAGAGTGGTCATCGGGCGCTACAAATATATAGAATGTAAAGGGTTTTCCAGAAGTCCCATGACTATGTTGCAGCGCGCGGCGGCTTTTTAGAGCTTTGATTGGCTGAATCACTCAATTTTTATTTAAAAATTTGAATATAGATTTATTCAGCCAATCAGAGCTTTAAAAAGCCGCCGCGCGCTGCAACATAGTCATGGGACTTCTGGAAAACCCTTTATGTCCTCTTACTGTAGTGTAAACTCTTCTAAAATTAATGGTTTAGCAGAAAATTCTTTGCATTTCTTACTCTACTGTATAATTAGAGCACATACTGTACAGCACATTGCCATGTATTTCCTGTGTCATCACAAATATCATATAATCCATGAATTCTAGCAAAACGAGCCTTTTTTATGCGGCTGTCTTCGGATCAGTGCTAGAGAAAGCAGTTATCTTAGGTTTCGTTATAGGAGTGTACAAATAGCCTGGACATAGATGAGACGGTTCACAGTTCTCTCTCATACTGTTCACACATACTTTCAACTACTTATATAATAATGGCACAGTGCAATTTGCACTTCCTATTCTAGACTATTTGCACACTCCTAACCTTTCGAATGCCTTGCTTTTGACCAGACCAACTCAATCCAAGCCAGGTACAATAAGCTTAGCGATCTACCTTCAAACCCATAACGAATACATAATTATAATAATAGCGCACATCAATTGAATTCTATTGGGTTCAGGCTATGATTTTGGCAGTCATTTCGAATAATTCATTTGATTTTTATTTATTTATTATTTTCAACCAAATTCAGGACTAACTCAATAGTGACTCAATAGTAAGTCAATTCATTTTTATCGCATTTGTCCTTATTTTGTTGGTATTGTTAAAACATTGAAATATTCAATAAAATATATAATAAATGATAATAATTGTGAAAACAATGTATTACTTAATGAATAGAGAAATCAAATCGAATGAAAGCATTGATTACTAGTATTAGAGAAATGGAAAGAATGTATTGAATGTATTGAATGTATGAATGTATGAATGTATTGCATGTAATGCACGAGTAATTACTTTTTCGTATTTTGCAATTCGGCAGAAAAAAATCGTTGATGTGATGACTCCGATGAGTGGGTTCGTTGGGTTCCATCGGAGTTGGAATTCGTGGACAAATAGCTAAACCACTTCATATGATATTAGAAATAAGTTCAGCTCTGCTCCCAGAGTCGCGATTCTATGGATTTTCCTCTTTTATTGATTGATAGCGAATAGAAGACAACGTTTTCTTTCTATTCAAAAATCAGCTCAAATATAGTGCACTAACACTCACCTCAAGTTCCCTCTAATCTTGCAGTCAACTCGAAAATTGCTTCATTCAAATGATTCCGTTTAATGAACACATCTGTGGCAGTCGTACCACAAAGACATACATAGAGTCTATTCAATTAAAATCAGTTCAAAATCAAAAATATATTAAATTAGGTTTAATAATAAACCAGTTCTTACAATAAAGGTACCTGTCCACCACCACCACCATAGACTCGGAAGAACCTGTTTCTTTTAACATCGAATTAAAAATGGTCTCAAATTGAGCCGACACATCATTTTTCAATTATTTATATTACAAAAAGTTAATTATCAATAACGCCCGTAAAGCTACTTATGAGCATTACATGATCGAACCGTCTAATAAATTGTATTGAGTTCATGTGCTTTATCCGAATAAATCATATAATTTTTAATTCAATAACATTTATGCTTATTATTAATTATTTAGCAAAAATTATTGCTTGAACCTCTTTTCAGCTGTTCCACTTTTCGGCACATTCGGAACTGAAGTATAAAACTGTCGAATCCAAACAGGTATCTGACTGTTCAATCCCCGACCAAAATCACTATAAGTATGAAAATTATTACTTTCCAGAAGTTTTTGAAATTAATTGTTCGGCACAATTGAAAAGTTGAATAGATCTCGAAGGGTCTCCAAAATTTCAAAAGAACTGGGTGACACATGCCTTAAACTGTACTGGCATAACAATTATTGTTAATTCTGGTTTGAGTTCATTAAGTGAATGGCACCGAAATTGAATGGACCCGGTCTGAACATTATTGGCAACAATTAGGATTCGGGACATCTGAGCGAAAATGCCTGAGAAGTATGTCTGAAATGCCTCGACATCTCTGTTAACCCTTTTATCGTATTAATGATGACATTGTATGGATATATGCGTTGTGTGGCAGCCCTACACAACTGAATTCACATGGTGCTAGAGTCATGAGCCAGCTAACCACCAAAGTGAACTCAGTCACATTGGGCTCAAATTCATTATTCAAATGTGCGAACACTGCTTGAGTTGCAGTACTAATTGGGTTGAGTCCAAACATGTGATACTATTTCAGAAGAAGCGGTAAACTAAGTGTCGTTTGAAACTTAAGCGTCTAATCCTTGCAAACGCTTAGAAGCGAAGTCTCAGCCGAAGACTCATTCGAATAGAATAGCATAGAATAGGAGAACAGAATAGCAGTTACTGTAGTCGAGTGCGAAAGCACTTCATTGCTGCCAACTTGTCATACAGTACTGTATGCTGTGATCGCATTCTATTCTTCTCTCCCCTCCCTCCCTCCCTGTCCCTCTCCCTTGCCAACGCTGTATACCTCTATTCCCTTCTCGAGTTTCTGCGGTTTCTCATACTTACGTATGTATGCAATGTATGAATTCCTGGATCTGAGGAGAGGTCTCCACAGCAACCGATTCAAGAGAGAAGAGCTTCAATTTGAGGTAACGCTAATTGGAAGCGACCCCTCTCTGTTAGGTCTGGCACATCACTCACATGAGTAACACAGAGCACAGTTATCTCTGTATTTTGATGTGACCAATAATTGTGGAAAGACCGACAAATGTCACTAAAATCCTTACTATACTATACGGACATTCATTAGTCAAATGCTTTGATTTGCGGTCTGAATGCAGTCTAATAGCTATACAGCTATACAGTAGCTATAGATCTGAATCGACTTCTCCTTCACTACAAACTCATTCCTGTTTTGCATTGAGTTCGAGCTTATGTTCGCTTCTCTTCTCTTCTCTATCTCTTTATATCCACAGAATTGTATAGAATTGCTAACAAAAAGAATGAATGAATTTGACTGAAATAACAGACAAAGCTTGAGCACAGGGACGAGTGGAGAGGCACTCAGAGAAAGCATTTAGATATGCACTGTCAGACAATGGCTTAAAAACAAGTTGTTTTGGACTAATTAATGCGAATCAATAATGAATAGATTGAATCAAATATTTATGACTCTTAAGACTAAACTCTTTATATTTTTGTATTCTTTCTCTAACGGCTTAATTGGAGTATAACTCCAATCGATGTTTAGATCTGACACAGCACAAGTCAAACATTATTTTAACCTTTATTATTGTTATAAACATTCTCTATTTAATCTCTACAATATTGTCAGATTTTGTTTAAAAAATTGCTCCGAGCACATTCGGATGTTTTTATTTAAGCTGAAGTTGTACTGAAAGTTACGAACAAAAAGTCACGTATTTTGATGAAAAACTGATCGCATTATCATTGGATTGTCAAAGATTGCGATAAAACACGAGTTGTTTAGACACCAGTATTTGTGTCTTGTTATGCAAGCTCTCAGTCATAAACATATCATTTCAATCAAATCACTGCAAATATCATTAATATATACTTTTCTATACTTTTTATTTCCAAATCGCATACAAAGCCTATTAGTGAGAGAACACGAGTAGAGAGTTGTATAACAAATAAAATAAAAGTATCGATCATTTGTAGCAGAAATAAACTGAAGACTGAGTTATACTGTATGTCGTTATATACTACAGAATATCCAGAGATGCCCAATGAGAATATAGGGGGTGCAGAGTATAAGACTCCAGGTTAAAACTGATGTCCACATATTCGACCAAACTCAAATTTGTATGGTTCGCAATATAATATATTTTAGCTACAGTGCGCACCCCTTCATAAAGCCCTGTTGAGTCTGAAGTTCTCTGCTGAAAAACAAGAAACTCTGCTTGTTTATTGTGTGATCACTAATATATTAAGGTTCAAATCAGATATATTTTTATTTATTGAAAATAAGAATTTATTTTTCATAACAAATCCATTTTATTGCAGGCATTATATGATATAATAGGCAAACATCTAATACTCATATCATATGTCATATGTATTAGGAATAGGAATAAGATTTTGTGAATTAAATAAAAGATTTCACAAATTTATAAAATTTCTTACGTTTTTATAAGAGTTTATATTTGAGTTTACGTCAAAAGTAAAATGATTAAAATTGAACCAACTTTATACTATGCTTAACTTCAGCTTGGCTGAATTAATTATCAATTCAATTGTTCTGGTCAATTATGACATTCATAATTCCGAAACAAATACTGATAAACGAAACTGGACTAATTCAAAATCAATTAGAACTGGACCAATTCAAATTCAAGTAGAACTGGACCAATTCAAATTCAAGTAGAACTGGATCAATTCAAATTCAAGTAGAACTGGATCAATTCAAATTCAAGTAGAACTGGATCAATTCAAATAGGATCGAATTCTTTCTAAACTGAGATCTTTTGAATAGTTACAAAAATAGATTGACCCAATTTAACCCAAACAAATGAAATTTAAATGTCCCAGTTCAGAATTCAATCGAGTTCAAAATGGGTAAAGAGTGTGACAATAGAATTCTCAAAATTCAAATTTTTCAGCAAAAAATTTACGCTTTTCACATAATTTTTGATTAATTTGCTCAATTTGTCCTTGATAGATTTCGTCTATAATCTTGAACATCACTTGTGAATATTTGAATTGAATTTTTACTTCATTTCTCTTAATAAGTAATGTATAATAAAAGTTGAATTTGTTGTTAAACATGTAGATTGGATGCGAACAAGTGATGCGGTCTTTCCCTTTCGGCTCTCAATATGTAGACTTCGAGACCGCTATAAACGATATGAAAGTCAATGATGCAGTCATTGCAGCCGATCATGAATTTGATTTCTAAACTAAATTACCAACACTTGTCCCCTCAGGTAGACAAGCACTGGTGTCGGGCATGCGTTTATTCTCGCAAATCCAGCACAAGTCGATTGGAAAGGGATGTAAGCTCTCGACTGATCCTCGTTTTGTTCTCTATCTGACTATCAATTGTCGATGACTTTTATCAATAGTACAAAACAGTGAATCAAAACAGTTTTCAATTGAAAAATAACGTTTTCATCCGATAAATGAATTTTCTGTTGCGTTAAATGCAAAATATTATTTACATTTCATTTCGATTATTCAAAGGAAATAAAATAAATTTAAGAACTCATTGAAAATTCGATCATTCATTCGATCATTCATTCGATCATTCATTCTATCATTCGGTGATAATTGCAAACTAAATGAAAGGAAATGAAAATTTATAAAAATAGACCCGAATTCATGAATAAACAAATATTAACTATTTTTCTTTCAAATATTGCGTTGAAAAGCAATTTCCGGAATATAATGCTTACAGAAAGGGATTGTTGAATAGGAAAGGGAGGTATGAAAATAGTAGCCTTTGAATAACGTGATTGAATACAAAAAATGACTATTAATTTGAATAATAATATTGAATTCAAATATAAATTAATAATTTGCAGATATATTAAGAAATGAAATGAATTTAATCGAAGGCAAGAATATGAGCGAACAAACCATATTCACAATGACAGGCAGTCATGATTGCTGGGGTAGTGGAATGGGATCAATGAGTTAAACTACAATACTATACTGTAATGAGTGGAGAACTCCTTTGAAAACTAAAACACTTGAATGACTTGAATGGGGAGATAGCTGTGGAGGACATTGAGGGCTGAATCTCCTCTCGTCCTTCTCACTGTTGCCAACTCGTTGTTTGATCACTGGTCAATTCTATTGTGGAGAAGAAGAGGGTAGAGTAGAATGATAACTGAGTGCTTACATGTGCTTCACTATAATCATGACAGTAATGATGCGGAATATTGGAGACAAACTGTTATCAATTGAAACAGAATTAGAGTTTAAATAATTGTTTTAATCACTCATTTAATCTGCTTTCAGGCAAACTATTATATGAAATGAAAAATTAATAGAATTCAGACAATCATTCTATAGTGAAGTTGTGCTGAAACAAAATACATGAACACAAATCAGCCTTATTTAGAGTTCAGGAAAAAATATTGCAATTCTTTCTAATTTTCTGCACAAAAAATAATTTTAAAAATTATAATACAAATATTCAGAGTTTGTGCTCTATTTGTGACAGTTTTATTCAAAACTGTATAATGAACTGTCAGTAAAATTTTTGAATGTATTGAAAGAGAGCCGTCGGCTAAATATGCAAAAAGTTATAAGAGTTACAGACTTTAGAGACTTTCAATTTATTATAATTACTAAAATATTTTCCGCTCAAAACTCACATTTTCTCACTTATTGGGCGAATCCAAGTGAAACTCCAGAGACTGTATTCATATGCATAATAATTGTAATACTATTTGTACCGCAAACTAAAAATTCTCGAGTATTTGATGCAACGAATAATGACTTTGAAATTGGAAAACAAAGAATAACATTTGAAAGGGCCCGGAGCTAATCGATTCTTATGGGCAAATAGCAAACAAACAATTCTACATAATTTGGCCGCAAATCGCTTTATAAATATGAACCAGATCTCAGATGAGATACGGGTTTCAGAGTATAAATATCCTTTCATTCAAACCATAAATCATAATATAATTTGTGTTAAATCTGAAATTTCGGTTCATATTTTCACAAATATCTTGGTGATTTTACCCAAAGTTATCTGTAATCAATTAGATTATTCTTTACACTTAAATTGTAAGGCTATCGAACAATACAACACTACAGTTAAACTGCAGTGAGTAGTACTGTAACAGTAATGTCTGATTTCGATCCTTTAAAGCCACTTCATTGCAATACACATTCAATATCACAGACAACGGATGAGTTTTGCTAAAACAAAACGAAAAAACTTTACCTGCATATAAAAATTACCCTCCTTATAACTATTTCATTTGAGTAGAAGATTTAAGCAAGACATTGTTATGTTTATGCTAACGACCAAGGACAAACAGTTGATTTGATTAATTTTAATAAAACAAAATCAGTAGAGTTTGATTTTGTTGAAGATAACCAGGGCAGTCAACAATATTTAGCAGGTTAACTTTCAAACATGGGGTTGAAAAAGCACTGTTTGGACTTGGAACTTTCCATTTTCAAACCGCACACTTGAACTGTGTTTGAAAGGTAACCTGTTAACTATTGAGTTGATGTGTTAACTCCCCCTTTGTTTGTTAAGATGTCACCAGACTCATATGCACGGGAAGGCGGAATAGATTGTAAAGCAAGTACAGTATTGCCAGCAAAATAAATAAGTATAAGTTTCCTTATGTTAGAGTAAGAATGTCTTCTTCACTGCATAGCACAAACTGCCTATACTGTAACAGTACTGACAATGCTTTTACGGTGCGCGGCAGTGAAGTATATATTTTTTAGACTAATAGTTAACTAATATCCTAACAATATGGCTTATATACAGTGCATGTGTGCCTTATATTGGCTCAAATAATGCCAATTCCAACAGTAAGGCTGAAATGGACTTCCCTTTGAAGCTCACCTCTGAGTACGAGTAAAGATGTAATGCATTAAAGAGTGAACAAAACGTAACATAAGTGGATAACTGCGTGACTAAAGTACTTCTCAAAGTAGTTCAGCTCTGCTTTTGTCCAATTGATTGTTTCAGAGAAGAATTGATGAAATTAATTGGAAAGACTGACCCGGCTCTACATTTTATAAGCAATTGGTCTCATATCGCAGTCACAAGACATTCAATTATTGATTTTCAATTGAATGCTCTGTTTTTGTCACATATTGAATATCACTTCAACACAAGGCTGACCAGACTCCAGGGGGATCAGCCTCGGATTTTGTCCAGGCAGTTATGTCTCGACACACGAGTATTTGGGCTCAACTTTTTATTGCAGACAAACAATGTTTACAAAGCCGTTGCAACGTTTGACCAAGTATTGCCGAAAATTAGCCTTTCACCAAATATATATATTGAAAAATAACTGAATCTCTCTCTCTCTCTCTCTCTCTCTCTCTCTCTCTCTCTCTCCTGAGGGTCTCCTTTTCACTCAAAATCAATGGAGAGTACTTTAACAAAATTCTAGGGGGTGGACCCCCGCTAGACCCTCCCTCTGGCCAACACTGACCCCAACACTAATAAAGAGAATAGAAAGAGATTATATTCTAAATCGTAAATCGGTACTGTATATACTGGTATGTACTGTATATATATATTCCGGATACTTTTGAAATTCTGATTAAGTACTCATTATTTGAATATATTATTACTCTTTCATACGAATAATCTCTCATCAAAATGAGATTTAAATAATAAATTGTTTGATTGTTTCGAATGTATTAACAATTTTATTAATAAACTCTTAATTTCTTTATTACAATAAAAAAAATGTTTAATTCATAAATAAAATGGAAATTTAATCCAACAGTTAATGCTTAGAATTGCAGTCAAATAGTGAACTGAAGGACTAATATTTTATTTGATTGTAATTAATTGACATTAAGGATGTACCAAGCACAAATTCAAGTTTTTTATTATCTTTCTCTGACTATCGCTCAGAACTTGGTTCCAATTGTTTGCTTGCTTTGTATGAGTCTGAGTGCATGAGTTCACAACTCTATTATAATAGTAGACATGTGTAAAGTCGGCACAACTAATAGAAGAGTCTATTCATATGTGATGGCAAAGGAGGATAAGATCCACCAAGTCTTGAAATGAAGATGAGTTTCAACACATAGGGCTAAATAGGGACAAAAAAGTGGTCCAAGTCTGAAAACCCGCACAAATAATGCAAAATTATTGCCTCAATAGCTCTTTGAAGACCCTATTTCTCATCGCAGAGAAAGACTAAATCAGTTCAATGGATGAGTCAATGCAGTGATCAATGATTGGCAACAATTCAAGACTGCATTCCATTTGTGGTAATTATAAAGAATTATATTTTTTATTACATCGAAAATATCAGATTAAGACAGGGATGTGAAAGAGTAAGGTCAGGTCAAATGTACCAGATGGTATTGAAAATTAAAAAAGACATCGTTATGGCTCGGAATTTGTCCAGGAGGTCATGCCCTGAGCCAGGGGTGGTCTAGGGGTCAACTTTTTATTGCAGAAAATCTATGCCTACAAATCCGCGTTCGACCCATTTTAACCGAAAAGTAAGCAAATTTAGTAATATTTAAGTCGAATTTGACCGAAAATAAGTTGAATTTACAAAATAGATGAGAAATAATTTAATTGTCAAATAAATAAGTAAACCTGAATTTCATAAGTAATTCATTATTCAGTTCATTATTACTATAAAAATGTTTATTTCAACTAATTTTAAGAGTAAATGAATGATAAGACCTTTTTTTGATAAATATCAATGAACTAAATACTACCAAAACAGTTGTAAACCTAAATATAATGAAAATAACATTTAATACCCACTTAGTCTCTCTTCTTCTTCTTCTTCTTTCTCTGGCGTGCGATTTTTCACTCAGATATAGGGGTACTTTGACAAAATCCTAGTGGGGTCCACCCCTGGACCCCCTCTGGCCACCACTGCTTATTAACCAAACTCATACATCGCAGATAAAATAGAAAATGTGGCCATAACTTTGAGATTTGTTCAAGGTATTATTTAAAGACTTTGTTAACATTTGTGCAAATATTTTATAGAAATAATATGAAAATGTTTTCTATAAATATATTTTTCATTTGAATTCTTAACAGTTATTACAAAATTACTGCATATATGGGGCAAAGAAATGAGATTTAGTTGAAAATGCAATGAAAATTGATTTTCCAAATGATTTTGAATACAATTATTTTTTGCTTACAATTTGTTAGATTTTATAAAATCTCTTTCCTTTTAATACATATTTGATATGAAACTCAATTTAGCCGAAAGGCATTCGGCGAACAAATTATCGGAATTACATGATTCAGCGCACAGTGATGTTGACTACTCTTCATAATAGACTGTTATTATTAATATATTTAGCCATTAGTTTAGTTTTAATGTGAATTTTTCAGTTCATAAGAATATTATGAAATTAATTCTGCAATCATTTACACAAAATTGTATCAATGCTTCAATTCTTATACTTTTAATTCATATTTCTTTATAAAAATAAATATTATTTTATTTGACATCACTTTAATTCGGGATCAATTCAAATAAAATATTGTCTTCAATTGATTTAGTGGTCGTTATTTGATTTTAATGTTAAACAATTGTAGTGAAGGACATATTGTTTGGGTTTCTCATTCATTGAATCCTTGTTTCAAAAGCATATATTTGATTATATACTCCCAGCCAACTCCCGGGTCATATTTAATTCAATATTAATAATTTTCGCAAAATTAGAAAATTAATTAATTAATTAAAAGCTCTTTTAAAACATGAATTAGTTTTACAAACAATACCACAATTAAATAGGTGGCCAAGGTAAGAGAGGTTAACCACAGAGATTTCCAATTTTACAGGGAGGCATAAATATGCCGGTTTAAAGTACAATTCACAAATTACATGGTAGACTTATGTAAAAACTTTCATCCTTGGTCACCTCTTACACACAATAGTAAAAAGAAAGAGAAGAAAAATAATTATAATATTTATATTTTAAGAATCAGTTGAATACAAATATTCCCTTTTGTGCCAAAAGTCAAATATTTTTTTCATATCATTTATTATTTGACAAATAATATTACAATTCCTTGACTCCAATCCCTTATATTCTAAATATTATACGAAATAATCTTTTCAAACGTAAAGACATTTTCTATTTGAAGAGCCGAACCGAAACTTTTAATTTGCAGTCAAACTGTTTGTTAATAAAATTATGTTTTGCGATATAGAGTCAGCAAACTATACAATACATAAATATATATACATTTTATAACAAAAAGTTTATGAAATCTTGAAATTTATTTATATGAATCCAATTATATCTTCAAATATACGACTAAATAAGTATTTAGACATAAAATAGTGATTCTATCCGTTGAGAGCCAATGAAAAATTGCTAAATAATTAACTCTAATTGATTTGACGGAAGTCTGGTTTACAAAACTATCAATATATCATTAAGTCTTATTTGGCGTAAATTTGATTTATTCAGCTGTATATCACTATTCTGTTGAACAGAATATTCTATTTTTGGAAATTTAACTAAAGTAACAAAAATAGTTAAATCAGACGATTGTATGCTATTATTGCTCAACAATTAGTAAACAATTCAAAATCCAAATGAGTTGATTGATTAGTCTTGAAATAAAAAAAACAAAAAGTAATTTTTAGTCTAACCATTTGAATAGCAGCTACAATGACAAGCAATCGATCGGTGAATCAAATCTGACCATGTTCATACTAATTGAATTGAAGTTCACTTAATCTTATTCTTTGTGGTATAGATATAAAGGCATACAATATCTCTGAATGAAGTAAGGAATGAATGGATTTTTATTATTCAAAGAGACTACTGTTCACGTTAGCTTGATTGTCTATTAAGCACAATATTTCAGTGAAAATCTCTGAACTTGCCTATAAGATTGAGCATAAAAGAACCTGCACTAGTATGTGATGACCAAAGCACCAGAGCCTTGT
Organism: Eueremaeus valkanovi; assembly: GCA_034693305.1. Classification (NCBI taxonomy): domain Eukaryota; kingdom Metazoa; phylum Arthropoda; class Arachnida; order Sarcoptiformes; family Eremaeidae; genus Eueremaeus; species Eueremaeus valkanovi. The sequence continues at coordinate 10,316 of JAQIWA010000025.1, read as the reverse complement.
CGCTAGGATGAGTCTGGTCTGATTATTGCAAACAAAAGGGGAGCCGACACAACAACTCAATAGTTAGCAGGTGAACTTGCAAACGCAGTTCAACACTGTTGAACTTGGAACTTTCCATATGAATTCGCATACTTGAACTTGAACTATTTAGTTAGTGTTGTATTAAACATGCAAGCCCCTCTTTTCTCATTATATTGGCGCCAGACTGCTATAACCGGCTAGGCTCTGGTGTTTTTGCCACTCTGGTGATGACTGTTCTTAATACAACATTAATTCTAAACTGGCATATTTTGGAAACTGGGTATAACACCAGAATCAGCACAGGGTAATCTCAGAAGCTTACAAATCTAGCTTTATCCTACTTACCACTTACTACTGTATCAATGTTTAACTTTTGGGTCATTCAAATTGTCAGTTCTTAATGTTGCAAGAGCACACAGTGAATGATAGGGAAGGGTTAGATTTTATCGTTTTTGAGCGTAAGAACAATAAGGATGAGACCTAAGCCTTGACTGGAAGAGTAAAAGCTATTTGAAATGTTTGCAATCAAATATTGCAAATATTAGCGACAGTGCCATACAATTGGAGATGTGATCCACTGAGGAGTGAGTCTAGAGTTTAATCTTTAGAGCAAATAATATGTGATCGCAGTTCAAGTTTGACTGCATTAATAAATAGAGACAATTGGAGTTCGGATGAGTGAACACAACTAATCTTACGCTACTCTTCGCGCTATTATAATACAGTATTACATAATATAATAGTAAACAGCATTACTGTAACAGAGATACCAATACTGATGTACAGCTGCATTGTAACAAATGATAGCCAAACAGTAAAGAGATGCGAATTTTTTGAGTTTTCAGGTGCTGTTAGGGATTACAGCAGAGTATAACTACAGCAGAGTTTAACTGTAAGGGTAGAGTGAATGCACAATATCTGTGCTCTACTTGTGCTCACTTACGGCACAAATAGTTTCGATTCAGCTTTTAATCAATATTACCTAACTTTCCATTTGGTGTCAGTTAGGGAATGACATAATCGACTCTTTTGACTCTTACTAAAGCGATTTGAAGTAATCTTAAATAATTGAGTGCAGAGAATGTGTCGAATATTTAATATACAATATATGCTATGATTTGCTCTGATTTCTCAATAATATTCTGTATATTATATAAGCTGTGAAAACGGCGAGTGCTGTCAAACCCAGAGGTAATGATCAATCAATTATTTTATAACATGATTCGCATAATTAAACTACAGGTCATTACTCACTCTAACGTATATCGGATTGACTTTAATTAAAAGGATTCAAAGTATTTCAGACATGAAATCAATAGAAAAAATTCTTACCTTTAAATCAATTCTTGTTTTGGAAAATTTCGAAACGAAATGAACTTTTTTAGTGCCAATGAAAACATTTCACAGAAAAGCGAATATTTTTTGACTGCTTTTAAAGCTATTTAATAAATAAAATATTCGACACAACTCTACTCGAAATGCATATACTGTTTGAGCAGAATTGGCAGAAACGACAGAAGAAGTGCTTTGACAGATGGCATCCTCCTTGTCATCATAACCAGAGTGATCCTCATCCAGGAAGAGCACCTATGCTTTTCACTATTCCTGTAATACTCAATGAAAAGGTGAGATATGCGTCGACTACTTCATAGCAGAATAGCTCTAAACCTAATGTCACACAACTCTTAAAGGCCTTACAATACATGACTTCGCGTCTGCTCTTCACTGCAGACAAACTCATTGATCTCAACATTAGGTTTACTAATACTGTACTAAAAGCGTTCGGAGTTTTCCTATTTTATTGCTCTCAAAGCAACTTCTTTTATGTGAATCACTTCTACTGTAAGTTTGACACAATATAAGGTATATCTGTATATAAACTCTTCTAATTATAAACTGACATCAAATAAAACGACGACCGGTTCGGTTCACTGAGGGTGCTTTTCTTTAAATGTGACAATAGATAAAATAATAGCAATAGAAGTGTCAATATATAGTTGAAGTCAAAAATACATTCTTTCGTTGAGATTATTCGTCACTTTAAGTCATTATTTCATCAACGAATAAAGTATACGATGCCATGGGGTCAGGTAGCTTAATAGCACCTTTAGGAGGATACAATGTACTAGAATCTAGTAACTAGATTATTTAAGAAATTGACGCAGTGTAATGTTTATAACTATGAAAAATATCAGCAATGTGGGAGTGCTCAGGCGGTTAACCAGTGACATTTTGGCTGAGAGAATCTCTCTTGGTTTTTGGTGGAGAGGCCGTCCCATTCCTCCCAGAGTCGGACCGAAAATTCTCAAACGAAAAATTGGAGCCTTTTTTAAAATAATGAGAATTGTCAGCCGAAGAGAGTCTAATAGTTTGATATCAACTGTAAAGCCGGAGAATCACCGTCTATGCGCCACTGGGCTATTCGATATCTCGTAATATAGCCAGGATAATTCAAAAATAAGCAATGTTATGGCCATTAGGGATCAAATTGTTTGTGATTGTTCAACATTCTAAAGTTGTCTTGTTCATTTCTAATTCATTAGAGGAGTATATATTTGCCTCCGAAGCGAAACGAAAAGAAGGCATTGAAAAGTATACAGTATTTGCAGAAATTGAATACAACAACATTGAGAAAGTTAAAAGCATCAGTGTACTCTATCACTAATCATTTCTTGACAATTATAGTAACAGAAGATAATAATTGGCTGAAAATGTTTTTCAAGAATAATTAAACAGTTTTATAGAGTGTTTCAATCAATTAATAGAAAATCTTATCTTTTCTCACATATTATTTGAAATAAATTATATTTTTATCTCAACATAATTTACAGAGTATTATCTCAATAACCAGCTTTACTATAGGGATGGCCAGGGGTACTTTCCCTTGAAAAAAACCATGACATGACATGACATTGTAATATTTTTTTTAATAATAATACTGAGAGTATTAGTGGTATAATACCCCTTCAGGTAAATAAGATATAAAATATCTGATAAAATAATAAAGTAATATAAAATTGAAATAAAAATGAAATTAATTTTTTTATTATTAAATTATTACCCGGTAGAAAATTTAATAAATTTGTCGACATTAGTTAGCATTAATGAATCGCACACTACTGTACAGTTACACAACGACCTCAAACTACTCGCATTTAACCATTTTATTAAACTTATTCAATACTTATTTATTTATCTATTTTTGTTGGGATTTTAGAAATTATTGAATAAAATTAATTTTCAAATAATAGTTAAAAAAAGAAACGTTGAAATAAAATCGTTTTAAAATAATAACAAGAGCTACTGTAGAAGTTCACCTTGTCTATGCCAGAGTAGGCAGGAATGGTGATGTGCATGTTCAGAACCAGTATTATATTGTACAATGTACATGGGTGATTCCGTGACTGAAAACTACGGACTTTCTGCTCCTACAGTATAATAAACAGTACTAGACTATTGAAATAGTGTATACAAATACTGTATTAATATTACATAAATTAATGTAATTTACATGAATTCAGTTGTAATGTATTTATATATAAGTTATCGCTATATCTCTAGTATTAATGAAAACAATGTTTAGACTGACTTTCAATGCATTCATTGCTAATCATTGCCAATGAGTTCGAGTGATTGAACGACTGAACGACTGAACGAAATGATCGAAACTTTTAATTTTGATTTCATTTTTATTAAAAGGTTTTCTAAACTAATAATACAAATATCTAACAATGAAAGTGTTCGGGTGCTCATAGTCTTCCTGCTATTGGTGACTGTGCTGAACGAAGCAGCCATCTACAATGTAGGCATGATTACCGGCGCCTACTATAAAATCCTGGGCGACAAGGATTGGCAGCAGTTCTGGATTCAGACAATTAAGGCTTTAGTTCTGATAATAGCGTTGGCATTGATTAAGAGCTGCAAAGCGTACGTCTCGTCCACTGTTTTCATTGAGTGGCGAAAGAGTTTAACCAAAAAAATCCATTTCTTATACTTCTCTGATCTTAACTATTATGAACTCAATGTCATTGAACGAGAAAAAGACAATTTAGACCAACGAATCACTCAAGACGTAGAGACCTTCTGCAGACACTTGTCCACCATTTTGCCCGAACTCATAGTTTCGCCATTTATTATAGGATTCTATACTTACCACTCATTCCTGACCATCGGATACATCGGACCTCTGGGTTGTGTCCTATTCTTTGCAATGAGTACTTTCATCAATAGGTCACTCATATCATCAGTGCTCAATTGCGTGTATATGCAGCAGAAGGCCGAGGGTAACTTCCGGTTCCAGCACCTGCACGTCCGCAACAACGCCGAGAGTATTGCTCTTCAAAGCGGAAACAGTTTTGAATTCAATAAAAGTGAAAAACTTTTCGATCGATTGGTTTCAGTTCAGGAAAATCTGATTTTGAGAGAGTTTGGACTCAAGTCCTCTGTATATCTGTTCGACTACTTGGGAAGTATAGTCTCGTTTGTCGTCCTCTCCTTCCCGTTATTCGCCGGCAAATACGACATGTTTTCGGCCACAGATTTGAGTCAATTGATTAGTCAAAACACTTTCGTTTCAATGTATTTAATTAATTGCTTCACTCGACTCATCGACACCTCAACTGAGTTCACGACTATTGGCGGAACAACTCATCGAATCGCAGAAGTCTTAGAATTATTAGAGCGCAAGCAAACCATTCATAAGCGAAACGATTCCAACACTTCTTTGAATAATCTTTCGATTGATTACTCTCGAAGACTAAGCGAAGCAAAAGTGTATTTCAGACTAACAAATGTCTCAATCAATGTCCCAAAAAGTGAACGCATTTTAATAAAAGGAATCAATTTAGAGATGAATAGCGAATCAAATCTGTTGATATCAGGTGCGAGTGGAACGGCTAAGACATCGATCCTCAGGGTATTGAAAGGCGTTTGGAAAGAGAAAAGTGGATCCGTTGAGAGGTATTTACCAACAGATGACCCGAAAATGGTATTGTTTTTGCCTCAAAAACCTGTTATGACGTCCGGGTCTCTGCTTGAGGTTTGCTTTCATTTCTATTTGGCTTTCATTGAGATTATAGACAATGAAAATGAAATTCAATTCAATTGACAGCAAATAAGTTATCCGTTGATACCAGAGAACAGTCGACAGGAGTCGGACGCTCTGACCAGAGAACAGATCAGTCATTACATGAATTTTCTTGATTTAAACCAAATAATGGATCGAATAGACAACGATATGGAGAGAGAAGTCGACTGGAATTGGAACGACTGTCTGTCTCCGGGAGAACAGCAGAGAATCAGTTTTGTGCGACTCTTCCAGCACAAGCCAGTGGTGGCTGTGTTGGACGAATCCACTTCTGCCGTATCCGTCGATATGGAGCGCAAAATATATGAAGAATGCAATCGATTGGGAATCGGACTCATCAGCTGTGGCCACAGGAAGAGTCTCGAAGAATATCACTCACAGGTCCTGAGGATAGTTAAGAGCGAAAACCCAATCGACTGCGACTCCAATGACTGGGTTTACGAGAAATTGTGATTAAATTTGAAATTTAGATAATTTTTATTCGAACTGAATATAAGATATAATTGTCATTACATAACATATGTCTTACTTATCGGTAAACAACAGTTAATCGCAACTCAATTACGCGTTGAGTTTGAGATAAGATTTATTTAATTTATAATAATTACGAACTTATAGTATAGTATAGTATAGACAGTAATATATTTTGAATCTATATATGAATCAGAAATGAGTTGACATTTTTGTTAAACATTTGAATATAAAGATTACATCGATTTTTAATTAAACAAAAGATAGAAATACTTCAATAGATCTGTCGAACGGTTTGATCGCATCTCAAAACATAACTCAACAATAATTAATGAAAACTATAATTATTTTTATATTAATAATTGATTCTTAAAGAGAATAAAAGAATTGATTTTCTCTCAAATAGTATTCAAATCGAAAACTGGAATAAAAGCTAATATTATATCAAAAAATATAAGGAATGATAACCACATATAAGACATATTTTGTGCTTCAATTTTATCCATTAAATCGATTTGACTCTCAATTAAAACAATATTTCATTTAATTTAGAATTCTTTTAGATTTATATTAAAAATAAAAAACTTATTAATAATCGAAAAGTTAAGCATAAAATGCGATCCAATTCCAGAAAATTATCGTTAAATTAATAATAAATCTTATAATAAAATGTTTCGCAAATAATTGTAATTAAAAAAAATCCAACGAAAACACAGAGCTTTAGGAGCGAGCGATGACTCTAACGGCTCAATCACTTACTGGTCGTCATTCAAATCGAGTTTAACTTTCGAGAAATCAAAGTCCTCTCCGGTTCCGCGTCTGAAGATGTCGAGTACATCGGAACAAGTAGTCTCGAAATGAGAGGTCGCGTCGAAAGATTCGGAAATGAAAACCTGACTCTCCTTTCCGTCGTCGACGGGTTTGTAGAGATCACTCACTGACACAAACCTGCAATCGATTCGCAATTGGATTGCAATTACAATTGGAGTCACTTTTGGCCCAAAAGCCATTCAAATCTAAATTATAATTACTTTTGTTTGATTGGTCCCAAAAGGTCTAATCCGGGCTTAATCTCCACTTCCGGGTTACTGGTCTCGACTGTAGTGCTCACCATAGCTATGAACCAACCCTTGGCCGCGACCTGATGTGTGAATGACACCAGAGATACGTAAATATCTGTCAAACGGATCATAAAAACAATTAAAATGTGTTTCCAATCAGAAGACGAGTCAATGCATACCGTATTTGCGTCCGACCTGTTTCTGGGGAATGATTATCTGACAGGACAGGGCGTCTTTGGTGTTAGGAATCGGGTGGTTAAGCAGACAAATGCATCGAATCACTTGTCCGACTTTCCTGACCCGTGCGGACACATAGCTGGGGTCACAATAGACTTGTTTGCATTTAGCGATCTCTCCGCCGGAGCGGACGCCCACAACCTTCCCGGCCTCCATAACAATCTCGTCGACAGGTTTGTCGAGCATATAAGTGCCGCCATATATAGCACTGAGACGCGCAAAGCCTTGTGGCAGTTCACCCAAGCCATACAGCGGGTACAGGTATGGACTCTTGCCATACCGGGCCAACGACTCGCTGTAGAGCTTTACGCGATTTATCAAACCTAAACACGACTCATGTAGATAGCTGTGGCACAGGGATGAACACAACGCTTATTATAATAATAGCACAGGTATTGACGAGTGTTGTCGTATCAGTTACTGTAATGTATGTAAGACTCACTCATCGTTCCGGTAGAGCGCCAGTGCGTGTCCGGTGAAGTCAGCCGTGTCTTTGTCGAGACCGAACTTCTCGTAGAGTTGGGACCCATTCGTGGTCTTCGGGTCGACGTCTTTCCAAGTCTTCGGATCGTCTTTATTGAAGTCCTGAACGTATAGCAAAAAACTACGAAATCGTCTCTTTTCGAACATTCCCATCAGACCTAAGGCACAGGGAGTAGGGGTAGGGATGGGAATGGTAGGCATAGCAGACATTTGGTGTGAGTTTAGGATTAATTGAATTGAAATCAAATGCATTACTGGAAGAGAGCGCCTCCTTCTCATCGGCCGGCACTTTGAATATCTTCCCGGCCTTATAGACATAACTGCCTTCACATGACTTGAACTCCAGATAACGGGTGACTCCCGTATGGATCAGTAGTCTAACCAAAGATCCTAAACATTATATGAAAACAGTTTTAGTAATGAAGCGAATGATCGCAAAACTGGTGCAAACCGTTGGCCATCAAGAACTTGGGAATGAGGTCCACATTCCAGTCGCGGGAACGGCCGTACTCTTCGATGGAAGTGGTCGACGGATCGAATCCAAATTTGGTGAACAGGTCTTCGAGGGGTGTAATGGAAGCGCTGTCTGCGCCGTAGTATTTGTTGCGGTCGATGTGAAGCACTTTCTTACCGCTCACTGACAACATCCCACTCAGAATGCATTCCTGTGCGCACAGGCAGACAGACAGTGGTCAGTGGAAAGTCATTCAGATGTGAGCAACGAGTGATTGACTGACTGTTTGTGTCGATGTGTCAGTCATTACAGTCAGTCAGTCAGTCACCAGAGCTCGGCTCAGACCACAGCCACGACTGTAGGACTGGTAGGCATAGAAGACTTACCTTCAGACCAGTGCCCAACACAATTGCATCGTATTCTTCGTCCATTGGCTTCAAATCCAAGCAATACTTAATTAACAATCGGTTAATGGATTTGAAGTTTTGAACCAATGATTGAAATAAAGGCGAAACAGGAGTACAGGAGTCGACCCAACAGTGCAGTAGAGCTGTAGATACAGAGCGATAGCGCTATACAGACGTCTGTACAGCTATACAACCGGTGATTGCACTCAACAGCTCTCCGATAGCTTCAGTGCTGCAGTCAATCGCTTGCAAAAGGGTTTCAATGTATAGATCAGTTCACAGACAACGTTACTTAAAAGCGCGTTGAAGTACCCCTTTTAGCCCTTATATGATAGCGATTCATGAAAGCACTCAAACAATGTTCTCAAACCTTATATTTATTTCTATGACTTGTTTGAGTCAAACCAGTTATATCACTATCACTGCCATTATGTAACTCCAATATAATAATTTTGACCCTCCTCACTGACGTTATTCATTTGTATGACTCATTTGCAACCCTACTCTTACAATATTTTTTTCTAGCACAGTTTCCAATGTCCTAGTTCATTTTTAAGTCCACTTTAATTTGAGCCAAGTTCAGTTTAGACGACGTTTTGCTTTTTAAACAATTAATGAAATTCCGATTTGCACTGTTGAAAGTGGACTTAAAAGCATAGTATGATATGATACTGGGCATTGTGGGCATTGTGGGCATTGTGGGCATTGTGGGCATTGTGGGCATTCTTGTTGCAATATCTATTAAACAATCCATCAATCAATCGGTTCGTGTGTTTTCGTAAACTTTTAATGAATTTGTACTAAATTTGATCAAAAGCAGAGATGACTGACTGACTGACTGACTGACTGACTGACTGGTAGGATATAAATGTTTTTTGGGAGAAGTTCTCAGAATTTAAATTAATAGAAAACTATATGCAATGATCAGAGTGGAAAAACACCAGAGCCTAGCCGGTTATAGCAGTCTGGCGCCAATATAATGAGAAAAGGGGGGCTTGTATGTTGAATAAAATAACACAACACTAACTCAATAGTCTGTTCGCATTCAAGTTCAAGTATGCGAATTCATATGGAAAGTTCCAAGTTCAAAAGTGTTGAACTGCGTTTGCAAGTTTCACCTGCTAACTATTGAGTTGTTTCGTTATTCCCCTTTTATTTGCAATAATGACACCAGACTCATCCTTGCCGCTTTGCCGCCGTGTTTTTTCCACTCTGATTATAACAAATAAAAATATAATATAAATTGTTTTACAAACGAATAAAATGAGAAAATATTTTGTTAATTAAAAACTTTCATAACCAGAGTCTCCAGAACAGGACGGAAGAGGGTGCATATCAGTCTGGTGCGATCAATGTAAACACAGGGGAGTTAACACATCAACTCAATAGTTAGCATGTTAGCTTTCAAACTCACTTGGAAAGGTATCCAAAGCGCAGATCTAGATAAATCTGAAAATTTATCCAGGAAAACTACCTCCGTTGAGTACATGAAAAATGTGAAAATTATCGGTCCAATGTTTGTGCTTGGTGATTTTTGTTTGTTATTTTTAATGACATTGTCATAGATTTACTTAACCTGTAGCACCGTTATCTTTCGTCCAATGGTGACCTAAAGTGGCTACTTTTGTTTCAAATGATCATCTCTGTAAGTCATACTGACAACCAAATAATGTATCTTGAACCATTAAAAAGATATGGGCAATAACACAAACATTTATTTAAAACATTCTTATTGTCTGCTATAGAAAGCTGTGATGGAGTAAACTGCTAGCATATAAACAAAAATGTCTAGAATTTAATTAAAAATCTATATCATCGCCCATACAGCCACACAAATGTACCCCTGACAGACATAATTGAACCTGGAACTCAAACCAGACAAGATAATTCAATGAAAATTCATATTTTTGTAATATAACTAATAAACATTTTTTTTCATCGCGTCGAGTTTTTACTGGTGCAGCACCGGTAGCACTGAACTAGCACTGTTTCCAGGGCCAAAACCACATGGGTTATATGAAAGGACCATACCGTAGTTCTGGGCATCTCTGGGCTATCGAACCAATCAAAAGGCACACAGGTGCATTCGATAGAGG
>JAQIWA010000024.1:0-73488 GCA_034693305.1 Eueremaeus valkanovi | reverse complement strand
AATTATCTTCTAATGGTCAAAATTATCACCATTAGATCCCTGGTATACTCGCTGGTAATAACGTTCGTGCTTGTTTGTATTCAATTATTCATAAAATGAAACTATTTTTGTCATTTCATACGAAAAACTTGTTTTCATTATGTTCTGCACAGTATTCACACAATACTGTATTCCATTTAATCAAACATTTCTGATATTATTTATATCAAATTTTTTAATATTTGCAAATCACGGTTGATTGTACCGGGGGCAAGACCATTTGTACATGGTCAATACATTCTGTTTGGAGAGAATAAATGCATGCAGCTCAGTTTATCGACAAAACATTAGCTTATCTTTGGATGCAGAAGTCATTAGAAAGTATCCTGAATATGATTTATTACATTTAAATTCGTGCATCTCTTCTAGCATTAAAAATGAATGCCTTATCAGAGATAGATTGCAATCAACTCTGTTCTCAACTGAATCCACTGAATAACTCTCCAAAAGAGCTGTTGAACTATAAGTTGTAGACTATTATAGACTTTGTTATTATTTTTATGACCACTTTCTTTAGAAATGGGGTTATAAACTCTCTATGATGGACCCGCCTTCCCACTCATTTGAATAGCTTAGCATGCTTCTTTAGCAAAAATTAACGGACACCGAAGGCTTGAAGGCATTTGAATAGTAACAATGCAGATTATTCGATATAAATGATCAACATATTATCCTCGTCATAAACAAGTTTAAGTTTCCTTATATAAGAGTTAGGATGTATTCTTAACTGCATAACACCAACTGCCGGTTTATGGCAGTCAAGTATATATACGGTGTGTGAGACGGGTCGAGGATTTTGTTCCTATGAATACATACTTAATAACTGAATTTAATAATTGATTAAAATGAATGGAATTCTCGGAAAGAAAAATTTGTTCAGGAAAACTCATCCATTTTTAACCAACAGAATATTCCAGGAAAAGCAATTAAGCCAGTTTACTTAAATCATTGTGATTTTTATGAACTATTGGCTGAAAATCCAAATAATAACCATTTGTTGACCAAAAAACTTAATATAAAATTTGCGAATAATCTGATTATAAATTCATTAAATAAAGATCGCGAAAAATCAATATATCAAGGTTAACTTAAACTGCTACTACATTGGTAGTCAACTGGGTATTATACGTTTCGATCACTAGTTACTCTGAGTAATGCTCGTCAATGGCTTTACCGGGGTTTTTGTGCATTACTGTTTATACATAAGACTAATAAATAATCACTAATAACTGTGGCGGTTACTGTGTCTATGGCCAGATTTTGTATCCAGGGGGCAAATTTGCTATTTGGTCAAATTCGCCATAAATACGGCCAAATTTGACTACTTTTCAATTAAAATCCATATTTTCGGCCAAATTCGGTCAAACTCGGAGGGCTTTGTGAACATGGAGTTTCTGCAATAAAAAGTTGAACCCCTAGACCCCCTGGCTCGAGGCATGACCCACCTGGACAAAAGCCAAGGCTGACCCCCCACCTGGAGCAAACCAGTCCTGCCACCTGTGCTACTACTTTGTTTGTTATAAATTTATTATGTTATTTAATAACAAGGTCTTCAAAGTCTGGATTTTTTTATTGACATTATTTCAAAAAAAAATTCTTTCAGTTTTCAATACTTGCGATAAATTTTCAATTTTGTTGATAAAAAATCTTCAGATTATTTTAAGTACAAAATTGTATAAAAAAAACCTCAACTTATTCTCCGATATAAAGTATGAGAGCTAAGTTTGAAAAATACGATTTCTGCTGACTTTTAAATTTAAAATCAGATTCACTTTTTTCGAGCTATAAATCACTAGAAATTATTTCATATAAAATGCGATCATTTCTGCTCTGATATCGATTGGTCAGACAAGTGCTCACAAACTGTGTAAATGCAGAAAAATTGTTATTATATTCATTAGAATCCATATTTAAAGTGGATTCTGTTCGCGTGAATTGCCTTTAATTTATTCATAAAAATGTGGCCATTAATCCAATTAAATGTATTTTTTGGTCTCATATGAGTGCATAGTCTGCCTACGAATCATACGAATGGCTAGTATTATGCGAACAGCGATGCAATAAAAGTTTTGTCAATAATTCTGTGAAAATGACAAAAGGATTAGTCTATTAGAGCGGACGGATTGAGAATAGATGGTTGGGTTGTGTAGAAAGATATTTGTTTTCCAGATCTGAGGTATATTCTGGACCAGAATTGCAGTTATTATTAACGATATGTCAACCGATTCGTAAGCAATTCAATCATTATATATACAAATGAGTGCTTCAATGGCTTCCAATTCCTCTATTAATCTTCAAACTTAATCACAAACTTTTCACTCAATACGGGCTTTATTTTCATATATTAGAAATCAAGGACTGAGAAAACACCTGATATCAAAAGTGGCGCAGGGGTGGAGACAACGCAATTTTTCTAAAACCTCTAGTCTTTTATGGATACATAAACTGGGTAATGTAACTTTATATTACTGCTGCATTATAGAGGGTATTGTATGAGAATTTATTATTCACTTTATACAACTCATTCAAAGAGTTGGGAATAAAATACAAATCCTTTTGAGCATTAGTTTAGCCGAACTTCTCTGAAATAATATTATTGTTATGATTGCGACAAAAAATAAGGTAAAGAATATTTGAAACACAATAACAGCGCAGAAATCGATTATAGCTTTTGAGTAACACATTTGGCTATTGACGAAATATAGTCGGGAATTGTTTTCAAAATAATCGGGTCTTATATCGATATAATAAGCTTTAGTGTCGCTATGTTTGTGATATGTTTATATGTGTCTTAATCTCATTCCGACTTCTTTGAATCCGAGTCCTATTTATATTTCTTTTTTCTTTTATTCATTTTAATTGAAACTATACGTTTCGATCACTAGTTACTCTGAGTAATGCTCGTCAATGGCTTTAATTGAAAGTTTAATTCAATTTGAAACCCATTATTGAATAAATTATTTATTCAATTGTTCTTTCAATCTTCAAATGAAATAAGACCCTGAAACAATGCTGTTGTAAGCTGTTGTTTGACAACTGACAAACGTTTATATATTGGGTGGTAAAGAAATTACTGCCCGTTTTGATACAGAATTTCTATTTTTCTAACAAATATTTGCTCTTTTACTATGGGTTTAAGGCTTACACTCGACGCTGTCAGACGAAAGTCCTAATTCGACTGATTTTTCGTAAACAGCCCCTATACCCTTCCTGAGCGCACTGGTATTAAAAATTTTTGAAAGTTAGAAAAATATATTCAATAGCCTAATGAAAGAGTATTTTAAAACCCTATGAATGATAAACATGTCATTCGAAGATTTGCCTGGCTCATAATTTTCAAACTTTGGTCTTAAAACCGGTCATTAATTCCTTTACGATAGAATATAATGATCTTTATAATCCATTCTATAGATATTCTGGAATAAGAAAATAATTGCTTTACGAATAGGCCATACAATTGTATCAAAAGTTCAAATATAAAAGAGTTGCAAAAATCAGTTTTTTATAAAGTGTTTAATTTTAAAAATGTGTTTTATGTCAACAAATGGAATGCTAAAGTGTACTTGTTTGTCTCCTTTCACAGGATATAAGGACTTTCAAAAATAGAACACTAAGACAGAATCAGCAAATGTAACTGGATACTTTTCATTATTCTTATTGATATTGTTGCTTTAAAAATGAAGAATTTTATACAGATTTTTGATTCCAATATCCGAAAGCAGTTTATAGAATGAAAAACTTGTAAATAGTTTTGAAGAAATATACTGTTCTTCCGCTTAGAGTTTATTATTGGAAATGTTGTCATTCTATGTCATCAATGGTTTCCTGGTTTATAATTATATATTCATCGCTCGGAAAATGTCGAAAATCTTTACAAAGAATCGGAAAATAAAGAAAACCTTGGACTCTGATGAGGAACATCCTGTCAATTAGGAACGGACTGATTCTGACCCAATTTGATCAAACGGTTGGACTATTTTTTCAATTTGATTGAAACATCCAATTGTGACAACAAAATTGAATCTGACGTAATTAGTACCAGCCTTGACATTGAGCAAGGCACTTTGATTGAACATTGATTTTGCTGTTTTGTACTCAATTGCGAAACTTATAGACCGAACAGACTGTACAGACGAGGAAACTAATGTGTGATTTGCAGAAAAATAAGATAACAGGTAACAGATAACAGTTGAACACACATTAGATTCCTTGTCTGTACGGCCAGTGGAACCGATTCATTGGAACTCTTATAGAGTATATTCTGAAAGCAATTCCGTTTATACGATCAATAAATGACACATTGAAACAGATGAACCTAAATATCACACAATGAGGACAAGTAGGCAATGAATTTCAAAATACCAAAAATCAAAAAATTATAATCCACATAGATATTAGAAAGTATACAAGATAACAATTTATTTCACTACTTTTCAAAAGAATCTGGTTAATCGATCATTTTTAGACTATCCTACGTTGATTATTTTGAAAATCTCAGCACGATCATATCATTTTCAGCCCTTATGGCCAACTCTGTAATTGAGTACTTTATAATAAATGGGAAATAAATATAAGTCTCAATAAAAGTGTGTATAAAAAGATACATTTGATGTCAAATCCAATCAATTATTGTTGGGTTTGAAGTAAAATTCGATAGCATTTCGACAATGAATTTAATACTGATTTCTCTTATAATAACAACAATTTATTTTCTCTCGTCTTCAATGAATCGAATATCTGAAGTGACTTATTGTTAATGATATCATATATAGAATAATATTCTCTTTTTTCCTATTCTTCACCAAAACTATTGCTTGTATTCCTTCACTTGTATTAGTCTTTTTCTATTATCAAACGATTCACGTATTTTTTGACTCTAAGAACGATTCCATTTCCTGTTCAGTAATATTCTTATTCAATAAGCGATTCTGTGATTCTCTCTTAACTATATGTCCAAAAAAATGAACGAAATGTCAGAAAAATAGTGAAAATAAAAAAATCATAAATTGTATGAACACATGATTTCCTAGAAATGAGTTGTGAATTGTGTTTACGATATTTCGAATCAACAAAATTGTTTGTATCCATAATTAGTCACAATTTTGAGCTCAAGGATATTTAGGTCAAGAAGAGGACGAAAGGAATTCTTCTTAAAAGAATGAAAACATAATTTGTTCCGAAAAATATGTCACGAATTAAGTATAAGATTCTTGTCTTTTGCAGTAAATTTCAATATAATTCTCGAATAATAGTAAATCATTTTAAAGAATATATTAAATATAAATAAAATGTAAATAACTTTTCGTAGAATTTTGTTTTTCAATCTTTTTTCTACATTTTTATACTTCATATGAAGAGAAATGAAATATTTTATGATTCAGTTGTGTCGAGCCCTTTAGAAAAGCGCTTTCAAAAAATATTTCAATGAGTTTTCACCAGTTCTTTAGTCGCTAACAAAAATCAATTTATATTTTTATACAACATATAAATATACAAATTCTTACAGAATCTTCAGAGTCAAGTAAAATGATTTTTTACAACTCATTTGTTTGACTTAAGTCTGTATTCACCGAAATGATTGTTAACTTTTTATTACATTTAATGACACTATTCATTACAAACCCAATGTTTAAGAAATTATTTCTGAATTATATAACAGTATTGTTCGCAAACATTCAAAGCTAACAATAAATATCAATATAAAGAAGATATTAATATAATGTTTATTATTAATAATCATTACTATTAAGCAAAATATGGCTTCAAATTAATTATGACTTATTTTTCATCAATTATTCAAAACATCAAAACAATTCGGCCTAAATATGTATGAGCAAGATCAGTACAATAATAATTTAAAAATGAAATCAAATAAATAATCCACGTCAGAAACTAAAGACCCAATTAATCATTTAATGAGATTATTTAAAATTTAAAAACACAACCAATTATTATAATATAATATATTATTTTTCTAAAATGCAGTTAAGATCAATTTATTTAATTGGAGTTCAAATATAATTATAGAAAATATCCTTTGAATATACTTTGCCTAATCTTATCATTAGTGAGATTCCAACAAAGGTCAAAATTCTGGTAAATTCATTCATTTTCTCGGTTAATAGGAGTAATGAGAAAATTCAAATCCCAAACCTAATCGCACTTTACTTATTTTGTAGGGATGGCCAACACTAATGGTATAACTATTCAACCACTTATATTATACAAAATTGCACAGAACAGTCTGATCATCAGACTCTGATGTGAACAAGTTGCTCAATGCTCCTGGTTATGTACCGGTAATAGTATTCTGAAACACAGAATTTCAGAATCCGTTGTCTTGTTTGCAATTTTGTAGGAAATAAACTTTTAATATAAAAATGTTTCCGAAGACAAATTAATTTTCATTTTTTAATTTTTTTTTCTCAAAATTAAAATTCAAGTGAACAGAAATTTATTCAGTGGCCATCTCTGGCTATTAGTCAGTTGGCTAATGATTGCATTACTTGGAGAGAAAGTAAATTAAATGCAAAGTCTTTTTTGCTAATAGTTTTTTGTCCAGAATAAATCTTATAATTCAAAGCATAAGAATGAGTTAAATACAGAAAAACTAATCTATTTTTGTGTAAATGTTTTTGTTTTCTTTAATGATTAGAAAAAAATCTTTAAAATAGTGAAAACAAAATTCTTCAAACAATAATTATACTAATATTTGTTATTATTAGGATATTTGAAGTGAAATTTTACATAAAGTTCACTGAAATTTATTTAAATATTTCAGTGCATAAAAATATCTTTCATTGAGTGAAATATAAAACGCAGCCATCAATGGAAAATGTTTAAAATTTTAGCAAGAACCTGTTTTTATTTATAAAATATCTGTACAGTGTAGTTCATTATTTTTGATTTATTTAAAAAATGGGTAAAATTAGAAACGATTTTTGAAATGAATTGTAAATTTTTTTGTTAGTTTTGTGCTTTTGTGCCGACCAACATGAGAGAGGAAAAGGAACATTAAGCGAATTTTTTTGAAAAGAGGGCTACACAACACAACTCTCACAACAACTCAAAACACATAAGCGCCACCACTTGTCTCAAATGTATCCTTGCTCTTTTTGGTTCGTTTTCCTCTCTCATGAGACCATATTGAAGATATTCATTGAATTCATTGAAAATTAATTATTCCTAACATTATTTGTATTTTATTAATAAATTTTGAAATAAAATATTTGAGGGCTCATGAAATTTTAAAACCATAGTTATTATATTAATTTAGTTCAGATATACGAAGGGACCCTGCTAAATTACTCTTTCATGGCAGACGCATCGATCACCTGCATCTGAAATGCAGAATTTGTTATTAAATCAATTGAACATAAATCTGATTTTCTATATACAGTACTTCAGTATTATATTATATAATTGAATAAGCAATGCAAACATCAATAGACAGAGTATTGCCTGAAATGCCTTTTATGCAATTTATATCAAAACAAATGTCAATTTTGAATCTGATATATACAGTAAATGTCATTGACTGAGCACTGAGACTGAAGTCCATTCAAGTGTTAAGGAATCCAATTTCGCTGTTTTGGCCGTACCTTTGATTTAGTCGATCCCTAACGACAAGAGAATTATTAAAATAAGCGAATCTATAAAGTTGTTACGAATTCTGTTCAAAATCTATTTTTGGTACTATTTTTGTCGCACAAAAAGAACATCAAGCAAAGTGTTTGACTCTATCAATGAGATTCTCTAGAAATTCAATTACAGGACAGTTGTGTTTCGTTAGTACAGGGAATTTGTTGGTCAGTCAGCAAAATATAAGACCAATTCTGTTCTGAACTCTGTGTAGAAGTCAACTGAATAGAGTGAATACAGAATTACAGAATTCTTTCGCAAAGTTCATGACTTCATTGACTAAATTCTTTAGTTTAATATAAATGGCTTTGTTTTCGCATAGTTTCGCAATCTATTCGTGTGTTTCGGCTTAAAATAGATTCTAAAAAAATAAAAATCGTTTGTAAGTGAATGGAAAATAAATTCAATTTATTCCTTAGAATTAATGGTAACTTTGAACTTGTTTACTGCACTTGACTTGGTCACTTGATCTAAAAATACATTCCACTATCAGGTTATTCATCTGTTATCACAAATGCTTTAATAAATCTGAATTTTTAAATTATACAATGCATACAAAAATAGCAACTTTTTTTGACTTATCATTAAATTAATTATTAAATGGTTTGTGAAATGAATAACAAATATTATCTGAGAATATATACTAAATATTATATAATATAAATATAAATTTAAACCAATTCTATTCAACACCCATTCAGACCATTAGTTTAATTTTCCACGAAATTAATCGCAGAGAATATTCTTGATATTCAAAATACAACATAAACTCTATTCAGACCATAAAATCCACACATTTATACAATCAATCATTTTGTTATATAATTCACTTTCGGAATAAGTGTTGATTATATCCTATTTGTACTGACATTCTATTTAATTACTATTTATATTAACAAAAATATACTATAACTACGATTCCTAACATTTTCATTGACAACTGCAGCGACAAAATTAGAGCAAATTCTCATTTATTATATGACATAACTCTCTGTGAAACCCACGGAAAACAACAGAATTTATTGATAGACAAAATTGATGTCTATTACAGAATATTCATATTTGTCTTCTTTTACCTTTACTGCACTCTAATCTACAGCACTATTATATAATCGATATAGAAGATAGATTTTAATTAAATTGATTTTTGTGTATAATAAATTCAAATAACCCATACCTTTTTGAAATAAATAATTTTGAGGTTATTCACTGCTATATACTGTATGGTTTGAGTTCAGGAATATTCTGGTCAGTGAACTGAGTTTATGTTATATAATCTGAAAATAAAATGTTTTGTTTAGATTTGTATTTTTTTCCAAAAAGGCTAATCATATTTCCGAATATAAATTTATTTGACGTCGACTACATTGTGAAATAATGAGTGGAAAGATAAATATGAGAGAAAATAACTTAAAATCTCAGTTCATTAACATATAATTGACTGTAATATTGAATAGAAGAACATATTCTGTATTAATATTACTATAAGAACAATGCATTTGCGAAAACATATTTCCAAAACATGACATCAACACTGGTTTAGAGCTTTTCCAAACTGAAGAATAAATTACTTTATTTTGATGACAGTTTCAATGGATCTTCTCTTAAAAATTCATTTATCATTTATAGTAATTCTATAACTTATTTGAAATCATATTTCAAACGCTATTCTGTAATAAATTCATCAAAAATTTTTAGTTTCCGTTTCAGCGAATATTATACACAATATGTTATATAAGAATATAAAAGATTACTTCTCTCTCATATCATATACTTTTATATATACTATTGTTATCTTTTATCATATCTGTTGAAAGAGCATAGAGTTGTTGAACTTTTTATTCATAATTACTTATTGATTGGTTGGACTGTTATTTATGGCAAATAAGCACATATTATGAAAGGATAAGAAGACCGTAGAGATTGACGACATAAAAGACATTTTTGCTATTCGTCTGATCGCATGCATTGAACCTAAAATATGCTGTATTTCCTCAATAATGAATGCACTGTTATATCATACGAATAGTGGAAGTATTGATGAGATGAGTCGGAACTATCCTATCATATAATGTTTACCAATTAATTGTTTCCTCAGATAGTATTGATTATCGCATAATATTATTTCATATAAACTGTATTCAAATCCTATATAACATATCAAAGGATAGGAAGGCCTTCGAACTAATTGGGGATCAATCTCACAGTCAGCTTTGGATCAAGGATCATGCCTGGAACCAAAGTATTCAATTTGATCCGAGACCTATATTATATTAATACTAAAATAGTTGCGAACTCTATCATTGGCTTTCATTGACTGGAGTTTAATACACGTTCTCTATATTTAAAGCAGTCATTAGTCGTAATTAGATTTTTAATTGAAAACTATACACAAATATATTCACATTTCAGATAATTATCCAAACTATCAAACCTTTTGATAAGTTTTCAAATTTGCTACAAATGTTAATGTTTTACTCATTGTTATTCAGTGATTCCTTTCCCAAACTCTTTTGTATACTTCATAAGTACTGTATGTGTGGGCTGTAATCCCTTCGAGTCTTGCGGTAGATTACAATCGTGTAGTGACTGTACAGTAGTGTCAGCGCAACAATCACTCGTTGTGTATGTAATTCTGATGTTTCCGCTCAAAAGCCACTAATATTAGTGCTATTATTCAATAAACTTCACGTAAGATAAAGAATAAAAATTCACTCAAAATATAGCCAAAAGCTATTCGAAGTAAATTGTATCTCAACTCAATTTATATCTTTATTGTTCAGAACATAAAGAAAATTTACTTCAGTTGAGTTGAGATTTTTCGCAATTTAAGGTAAGACGAACCTAACAATGAACATGTTGATTGGCGCAATATTTGCTAGGTACTAAGAGGTACTACGTTTATTGATTTAAATTTCTGACATATTCTATAAATAGTAGATTATTAAGAAAAGAGAGAATCAATAGAAGAAAAATCGATTTTAAGAATATTTTATTGATCTTTAATAATGAAAAGGAAAATATGTAAACGATGTATAAACAGAATATTCTTGTCGTGACTTGAAATTAATGCTTAAGACAATACTCTTAGTAAACAATATTTGCCGGTAATGACAATGACTTTCAATAGTTTATAGATTGAAATGCATTGAAGTCTTTACAAAAGAAATTATATATAGAGTTGTGAAATGATTATTAATATTAATAGAAATTGCTATAAAAATATACGATAATTGACTTCATATAAAATTCAGTTCACATACACTGCCCATCAATGAAATTCATTTGAGCCCAAAAAATAAAAGTTCAAAAAAGAAAGATTAATAGAATTGAATTCTGTTAGGAATTTGTGTTCAAATAAATGAATTATTTTTGTTCACAAATTTTTTTATTGATTAACGACATCAGAATCGGACAGATATTTGTCTCAGAGTTGATCATAAATTATGGCAACTCTTCGCAAATTATTTAAAATTATATAAAAATAATAATCAAATAAAATATGAAGATTCAAGACTACATGGCTTTCGCATTATGCAATATTGACCATGCTTAGAATACTCTGAATTGACGTAATATTAAATTTAATTGTTATCAAGGTAATTTAAATTATATTCATATTAATATTTAATTGATCTCTCTCTCTCTCTCTCTCTCTCTCTCTCTCTCTCTCTCTCTCTCTCTCTTCGTTTTTCTTCATTTCGTGTTAAAGCCTTTGAGACTTTAGTATATATTATACATAAGAGTTATAAACTTTATTGAACACTATATTGAGTTTAAACAGAATTATATGAATTTGTATAGAATTGTGTGCATTAGAGAAGATATTAATGAGAATTAGAATATAAGAGAATAAGGAATAAGAAGCGAACGAAACAAAAATGACAGTCAATTCACTTCTGCATTGGAGTCAATGACATCAGTGCTGGTGCTTATGTTGTGGTGTATATGTGTGAAGTGGCCGGTCTGTTGCCGGTTCCCAATCGATGTTGCATTTTCGGACTTCCGACACAACTGGATATACATTCTGTTTGTTCACTACATTTGCTCATCTCTGGCATCCATTTGGACTTCTGGTCCATTCGCTGATTATCTGTAACGTCAGAACTATCGGTGCCTCCAGTGGCTGACACTTGCCTGTCGGGCATCACTCGAGTCGATGTCATTCTCTTAACTATCGAATTAGTGAATCCAACGAAAGATAATCCGCTAAAGATTGTGATTAATGCGCAAATGTGTGCCAATAACTGTCCAAATGTCATGAGAGGAACGTGAGTCTCAATGGTGTCATAGCCCACGTTCTCATCCCAACGCACTCTAATTACAATCCTATTGGCAGAGCTGGTGATCGACGGATCCATTTCCTCAGATCCTGTCATTAGTTTCTTACGTTTGGTTCGAAATAAATAACGGATTGTCTGGCAATCGATTGGACAGCGATTTGTTGTCAGACAGAGACCCAATTCCTCAGCGATGGCATCAAAACATGGTTTAGATCTTAGACTCAAATCCTATTATAGATACAGATAAATAAAAATGTTATTCAAAACCATTTCCATTTGATATATCAATAAATATTTCCAAATCTCAATGAATTTTCTCATTCGAACCCATCTATACCTGCTCTCAAGCAGACTTCAGAATAGCATAATTATCCAGGAGACTTTGAGGATAGGCTCAATTTAATCAATTTCCTAACTATTCTTATACAAACATAACGTGGAGTCAAATAGAGTATATCTAATGTACTGGTATATCAAAATAATCACTTATAATATGTCTATTGTCTTATGTGCCTGAAGTTGATTTTAATGAATTCATCTTGCTGCATCTATATTGTCTGAAGACTACTAAGAGACCAAAGTCTGTATTTTCGGTCGCATCTCATGTTTTATATTCAATGACTTACTCTTTGGCTGCAAATCGGTTGCAAAGATATATTGATATTCAGAAGTTGTAAAGTGTTGGTCAACTGAATGGGAATACATTCACACTTTTCTCTATACAACTCAACCACACAGTAATCGATGCATTGTTTTCGCGATTCAATGCCATTCTCTATCTCATTGTAGTTATGGCACATTGTTTTGTACGGCTTTTCTAACAGTTTGGTCGTTATCTTATTAATTATTATATCGTATTGGTGTCCGGCCTCTAACACTTGTGCCTCAGATTCCACGTTCGCAATCATTTTCTGGTTATGTATAGCTATTGTCGTCTCATTTGATATGAAGCCAAAAGTTAGATATCGTTTGTAATCCAAATCAAATTCAATGCGAAATATTTCGTTCAAATCATTCAAATTGTTTACACCATTTCGTAGCGAATATTCTCCTTTTGTTTTGCATAGAAAATAAGAAGAAGTTTATTGTTTGTCAGTTAAAAAATGTTTACGATTCTGAGTAGTGCTTTAGGAGTATATTAATTATCTGCGAAGTCTAACAATTAAGACAATGAATAAAACAATAAAATTAAATCCGATATAAACAGAACATTAAACTTAATTTTCTCAAATCTTTTGTAAGTATTCTTTCATTTAATTGAAAACATTTTCATTAGTTTAAAAGCATTGTTGCAGTTGTTATACAATTTTAAGTCATATACTGTAAGTGATAGTAATGTCAATGAAATAGTTGGCGAATAAAACAAACAAAGAATACAAATAAGTGTATAGAAGGCTATAGAAAATCTAATTCATGTGCACATAATTCCTGGTTTAACACGATTTCTCTAAAGTTTTGAAGTTTTCAATTTGAAAGTTACAAAATATATTTCTTAATAAATTCAATGTCAATGAAGATTATGCTATTGAGTGGCGAAACCAACTGAAAGAATAGTAAAAATAGTGCATTGAATCGATTTAAAAAAATTTCAAAGAATTTTTAAAAGCTTTTACGAATTTTTTTGCTGAAACGGATGAATATTTTATTTGGTTTTCAAAAAAAATTATAAAATATATGATTGAAACTCACCGACAAAGTGGTCGTTAGAGTCTAATTGACTGAAATATGTAAAACATTTTGCTTTACTCTTCGAATAGCTTTCGATGGGTTTATTGACTTCTCTGCAGTTCAGACCAATCTTTTTCTCGTAATCTATTGAATACATATATGATTTAATAGACCAATAATTCAGTGTACAATTGATAGCATCCGGTTCTCGTATAGTAAGCTCAGTCCAGATCATAGAATCCAAAGTCTTATCCAAATATTCTGTCAGAATATCCTTACGTTTGTCTTCATTATGGCTTTCATTAATCTTTTGGACCAAATCTGGATATTTAGCCAAAAGCTTATTCCTGTCTATAATTGTCGGCAAACAGAGAGTAAAAGAAGGAATTTGATTGTAATCATTGATTTCGTAATAGACAGAGACAAATGAACTATAATTATAGTATAATTTAATCAATTCTATTGACTCGTATAAGAGATAAACTCCGGTCAAACCGATCAAAACTAATTTTATTGAAAACACAACCAATTTATTAAACTGTTTAGCATTTGGTTCATCAGATTCGCCGATAGCATTGATATTCATATTGTTCTCGACTTTAATGCTCTCAATGTTTGCCATATTTATTGGTCAATAATTATTCGCTTATCAATAGCTTTCTAACAAATACTGAACTTTTTTGTATGAAAGCAATGCTTTTTTATATAATATATGTTTTTTTTCGGGTAATTCTTGCAAATAAATAATAGATGAGTTGATTTCCTATTGAATTCTTTAGTGGCGTAACCAAACATTCATTTAGTTTTCGATATCCTATTCATTGTTTTAACTTATTTTCATTAGATTCGAGTTTTGTCTGAATTATGAAAATAATTATATTTTCTCTGAGTTTGCAATTCAATGCTGTGTTATATACGATTGTACGGTATGTACGCCACTATTGTCTGGGATTCTTGTTTTAGTCGAGATGTCAGTGTATTCTGTTGTGGTTACGATGAACTTAGTCGATGAAATGATACGAGACTTATTGAGATAAACAGTCGAATTAGATATATATTATTCATAAATGAATTGTCCGATAGATATAAATATCAGTTTTATTGCTCTATTATGTTATCACAAACCAAATGATAACTATTTTCTGGATTCATAAAAAATAATTGACTTTTTTTTGGTAAAGAAGATCATAAATATTTATAATCTATCGCTATATTAGCCAATTTTTTTGTTATCAAGATTATATTTATGAATTTTTGTATTGAAAAACAATTTAAAAGTTTTTATACGTTTATTGAAAATCAATGAAATTTTTCGTTTAATAATAGAAATAATTGAATATTAATTAAAATAACTGTTTGCAAAGTATTGAAATTATGTTATCTTTTTATGTTTAAACAATCTAATAATTTCTAATTGGTCATTTTCATTTGCAAGATACATTATGTAGGATAGATTTAGCTTAAAAATGATTTTTAAATAAACTTAAATTAAAGAATATTCTGCAATAAATCTATCGAGTGTTGAGTTGCCATCTATTGATCAGTAATGCTATTATACTGTATAGTGCTATTAAAGCAAGCTGTGATATACTGTATATGTTCATGGTATCAACAAAGTCACAAGTTCTTAAGGCTAGTACATCCTGGTCACCTATAGGCAAAGAAGTGGTTTTAGTTTAATGACAATTCGAAAATTTTTGCCTCTTGCTCAATATAACACTTTGGCTATTGCTGAGACCAATATAAATAAACTTGGCTAATAAGTTATTGACAATCTTGGTAATAATTAACCCATATAATAAGAATGTGCAAGTGCGTTTTGTGAGAATATTGACCCATTTTAAAGTTTAAACAAACTGATCAATCAATTATTTTTTATACGACATATGATATTAGAAAATAATTATTTATTGCGAAACTGATAGACATGTCATGTCTGAGGAAATTAGTTTTATTAATACATTTGAGTTATTATTTGTCTGAAAGTCATTACTTGCAAACTGATTGGGAATTAAAGCAATTCAATAAATTACCTTTAGTTAAAAACTACGCAAGTCAAGATTTCGATACAGAAGAAGATGTCATAAATGACTCCCGAAATAAGATCAAGGACTGGATGTCTGCCAACTCAGTTCCCGGAACTGTATTTGGAATCGGTATTAAAGGCAAAACTGTTTGGACGGAAGGCTTTGGTTATACAGACATTGAAAATGATGTTAAGACACATAAGGACTCAGTTTGGCGTTTGGCCAGTATTAGCAAACCATTGACCGCAGCACTGGTCGGAACTCTGATCGACAGAAAAATTTTGAATCTAAACAAATCGATTGACTCTTATTTATCAAAGAATTTGTTTCCAAAAAAATTATTTAACGGAAAAGCAGTTAAAATAACATTAAGACAATTGCTGTCACACATGGCTGGCCTGCATGTGAGCCGATTGCCCGACGATTTTAGCAAACTATATAAAGCAGATAATGTGAGCCAAACTATTGTTTCATTGAAAAACTCAAAACTACTTTCAAAACCGGGCACTGAATTCGCTTATTCTAATTACGGCTATCAAGTGATCGGCGCTATTATTGAATCCGCTCTTAAGAGTACTTTTCAAAAGGAAATACAGAATATGTGTTCAAAACTACAAATGAATTCTACATTTGCTGAAACACGAGCGAAGATAATAAAACACAGACCAAGGTATTACTCAAACATACCGCCAGAAAATACTGATATAATAGACGACTTGTTCCCGTACGAGGGCTGGTGGCCATCAGGAGCTATGGTCTCCACTGTTGACGATCTGCTCAAATTCGGATACGCAATGCTGTCCTCATATAAGGGCCGAAATAAAAGTAAAATAAAAATTGTCTTTATATTAAAAATGGTTGTCTGAATAATGAGATTCATTTCAATTTTCAATTATAGACTTTCTAAGGAAGTCAACGGTCAAAGAGTTGTGGACACCCGAGACAATTGGAAAGCCTAAGGACATGCCTATGAATAACAATGAATATGGTATTGAAATATAGTATAGAATCTCATAATGAAACTAATGATTAATTTATAATCTTGTGCTAACATTTCAGCCAAGGGCTGGTTCATCAACCATATCCCCCAATCTGTTGATTATCCCTATAAGACGCTTCTATGGCATTCGGGAGGACTAATAGGCACTTCAACTATTATAATGCTATTCCCTGACCAGGATATAGTTGGCGTTGCATTTGCAAATCGTGGTTATGTCCTGGGTATGGATCAATTAATTTTATATTCGGCCAACAATTTTAAGAAATTCATTTGAAAACGTGATATATTAAAAAAACAAATGTATCAGTCTCATTGTTATCATACTTTTAATAATGTGGGAATGTTTTCAGTGTTTACACACTTTGATAAAGATTCAGATTATTTGTTGTACTACTTATGTATTATATATGAATAACATTAAAAATAGTTATTAATCATAAAACTGAAAGACATGTCATCTCTAAGAAAATTAATTTTATTAATATATTTGAGTTATTATTTGTCTGAAAGTAATAGCTTTCAAACGGATTGGGAATTCAATAAATTACCTTTAGATGAATACTTTGAAAGTCAAGAATTCAATACAACAGAAGATGTCATAAATGACTCCCGAATTAAGATCAAGCAATGGATGTCTGCCAACTCAGTTCCCGGAACTGTATTTGGAATCAGTATTAAAGGCAAAACTGTTTGGACGGAAGGCTTTGGTTATACAGACATTGAAAATGATGTGAAGACTCATAAGGACTCAGTTTGGCGTTTGGCCAGTATTAGCAAACCATTGACGTCAGCACTGGTCGGAACTCTGATCGACAGAAAAATTCTAAATCTAAACAAATCGACTGCAGATTACTTACCGAAAAATATGTTCCCAAACAAAGTATTTAATAGTAAATCAGTTAATATAACATTAAGACAATTGCTGTCACACATGGCTGGCCTCCATGTGACACAAATTCCAGAAGATTTTGTCCATTTATACCGGGCCCAGAATGTGAGCCAATCCATTGATTTATTGAAAAACTCAAAACTACTTTCAAAACCGGGCACTGAATTCAATTATTCTAATTACGGCTATCAAGTGATCGGCGCTATTATTGAATCCGTTCTTAAGAGTACTTTTCAAAAGGAAATACAGAATATGTGTTCAAAACTACAAATGAATTCAACATTTGCTGAAACACGAGAAAAGATTTTCAAACACAGACCCCGTTATTATTCAAACGGTACTTTTGGAAATGTTGATATAATAGACGACTTGTGGCCATACGAGGGCTGGTGGCCATCAGGGGGTATGGTCTCCACTGTTGATGATTTGCTCAAATTCGGAAATGCAATGCTTTCCTCACATTCGGACAGAAATAAAAGTATGACTTTAAGTAAAGTTTTCAAATTATTTAAAATTTATGTGAATTTTATTTTCTAATCATTATTATAGGCTTTTTAAGTGAATCGACAGTCAAGGAGTTGTGGACACCCGAGACAATTGGAAAGCGTGTGAATGGGGATCTTCGGGGCAATGAATACGGTATTCATTATATTTTCAGTTATAGTTTCAGTCATTCTTACATTTATACGAATATTTCAGCCAAGGGTTGGGTAGTCAAGCATATGAACCAATCGGTCGATTTCCCCTATAAAACCGTTATTTGGCATTCGGGCGGACTATTCGGCACTTCAACTAAACTATTCTTATTCCCTGACCAGGATATAGTCGGGGTTGCATTTGCTAATCGTGGATTTGTTAGTGGTTTCGATCAATTAATCCTCAATTCAGCCATAAATTTTCAAAAATTCATTTGAAATACATATAGAATCTGATTATTCAATCAATTCCTATATTAATATCAATTATGTCATAACAACTGATTTGATTAAAAAAATCATATAATTATTATTATTATTTCAGTCCTAAAATTATTATTAAATGCTGTCTAATAAATGAATCGGATCACTAGCCTATGTGATCTTGACTCTTTTTGAGATCTCACTGGTAAGATATCATTAGAATATTCCTAAAATTATTTTATATTTTTATACAATATTTTATAATTTAGATCGAAATAAAAATGTGCTAATTCTATAAATATATTCTTGTTTACTTGTAAAATCAACTTGATTAATTAACATTAAACCAGTATAAATTATATAATTTGAAAGATTGAGTAAATGAATAGAAATGAATAGCAATTATTATTGTAATAATTTCTTCCGGGTTAGTTAAATAATGAGATCAATTATTATTGAGAAGAAGTTTCGATTCTTTTATTGAAAGTTAATTATTTGATTTGGGAAACAGAGATGGCGTTTATGGCACAATACAGTCAATATAGAATTCGGTAAAATGTCCATGCTCATTCAATATAATTAGCGTCAGAGCGATAAAGTTAATCAAAAAATAAAGTGATGCTTACATACAGAGTATATATATTCTTAACATAACTTCAATTACATTATATTCTTAGCATTCAATCAATTATCGATTTAATGGATATTATATTAATTGAAAATATATTTTATTCTTCAATAAAAAACAATTTTATCAATACTTTTCAATTAATATCTTCTTTTATGCGAAATGTTGTCGTTTCAGTTGATCTAAAAAAGCTTTGATTAAGAAAAACAATTAATAATTATTAAAAT
The DNA here is from genome assembly GCA_034693305.1 of Eueremaeus valkanovi. Taxonomy (NCBI): domain Eukaryota; kingdom Metazoa; phylum Arthropoda; class Arachnida; order Sarcoptiformes; family Eremaeidae; genus Eueremaeus; species Eueremaeus valkanovi. The sequence continues at coordinate 54,187 of JAQIWA010000024.1, read as the reverse complement.
GAAAATAAGAGAAAACTTTTGCCTAAACTTTCAGAAAATATTTCCTAAACTTTAAAATTGATTATAAAAATCAAATCAAATAATAATTAATTGTTTGGCTAAACAAATGGTGTATTCAATGGAATAGTTAGTAAAATATTCCTATATTTGTCGACCAATTAATTATTTTCATCCAATATATGTGTTGAATGTCTAATACTTTAACTGTCAAACCCATCCGTTGCCGGTGAAGGCCATCGGCGGACAACTACTGTATTCAATGTTATTTATATGCGATAATGAACTGTTGGAGCGGTTAAAGTAGTGATGGTCTGTAAATATCTGTTGGTTTGGTAGCTGTTGTTGGTGTGGATGGTGTTGTTGGTTACTGTAGTACTGGTGCTGCTGTTGCTGCTGGTGTTCATGTTGTTCGTGTTGCTGATGAAATGCTAGACTAGTTTTCACTAGACTTCCATGATTTTGGACCTGAAGAGCACTTCGCGATAAGCCATTGATTGATGATAATGACGAGGATGTAGTTGTGGTGCGCTTTTGTTTGGCCGCCGCCTCCAACATCATATCGACGTCCACTAAATCACTCTTTGATAAATCAAGTGTTCGTTTGCCAAACACTTTCACTAATATTGCCTATGATTTGATGAAAGTATAGAACAGTCAAGACTTAGCACTACTTCTCAATCGACTCATGAATTACTTTCCCAATACAGTAGTCAAGGGATGAACAAGGATTGGCAGATTGGCATTGACAATGTTTACTTTTCTGTAAGACAGTCTGACGCCATGAACAATGTTAAGGACAATGGTCATTTTTTAAAATTTCAAGCTAGATATTCATAAGTAAAATTCTCAACTTCTAAATGAATGGCTTCAAGTTTAAAATTGTCGTTAAAATTGTCGTATCCAGATAAATTGTACAGAATAAATATATTAAAATTCAATTGTATCCATGCAATCAATTTGCTTTGATTCGCAATTTTGACAATTCATTAAATACAGTATATTTGATGCGAACACAAGAAGTAAATTAAACTGAACTCAAGTTATTAATAATTATTACAGAGTATTGATAATAATTATTATACAGTATATATGAATTGTCAAAATTTCAACTGTTATTCATTATAACCCACTACATATTATTAATTTCATTCATGATCTGATTTCATCAAATACCATGGTCCTTAATTCTTTTTATTTCCCCGAGTAATTGAAAACAATTTCCTTGATTCGTATGGCGTCATACCATTAGAATTGGTAACTTTACTCTGAATGAGCACATTGGCCACCATTGCATTGATTACACAGAGGATTGGTAGCTCTACTGGTGCTCAGTATTAGATTGTTTTATGAAATACTGTACGACAACTAGTATTGACCGAAAAGCGAAAAAAGCTATTAATTAGATGTTGACATTAAACGGCTTATACAGTGTATGGCCAGCACTGGCTCTCATGCAAAGAGGAAATAAGGAAATCCTATTCCGATTCACTTAATTATCGATTTTTGTTTTACTCCACTCTTTCTATCATTTGATACCTTCACTCATCTCATGTGCATTGCTTTCCATACAGAAAAGCAGAGGAGAGGGAGAGGAGAGAGAAATGAGAATTAGATTCGGATCTAAAGTTGAATAAAAAACAAAACGACACAAAACTAAAGTCCAAAATCTTTTTCTCACAATTTTTCTCTATTATTCTTATATAAGATCTAAGTCTGAAACCATTATTGTATAAAAAGACTCAAAAAAATAGTAACAAATTATATATATTTCTCGAAAATCGTTGCAATACTTACTATTCGTCACATAATATATTGTTTTATTTCTAAAGAAAATGTTATCTTTTCTTCTTCTTTGCCCACAGAATATTCTGTATTCTTATTGGCTTTTATTTTCTTTTATTTCTCTTAACATTATATAAGGATTTGGTCACTCGTTCTCATATGTGATATGAAATACAATATATAATAATATTATTATTAAAAATAGAAATTATTTTTAAATGAAAACATTAAAAGAAAATCCATTAAAGTTTTAAACTTTCTCGATTTTTCCTTCGGCTCTCTCTCTCTCTCTCTCTCTCTCTCTCTCTCACATGCACTGTAAGAGTTATATCTTGAAAAAGCATTAGTTCTAATGCCGAGCGTATGAAAGGATCTTAAGTCAAATTTAGTATTACTTCTTATTCTGTTTAACTACTTATTAGACTTCAGTTTTTAATGTTTTCATTAGTGAAACATAAGTTATCATTTCCTTATACTGTACTAAAGTATCCTTCAGTCCTCTTAGTACTCAGAGGTACGCCTTTCATATCACAGGCAGAGATCTCAATACAAGTCATTCATAGTCTTAACCGTTATATTCAAAAACTACAAGAATTTATTTGATTCGCAGAAATAAAATTTTAGTGTAATGTCTGCCTGTATTGACATTGCAGTTAGCGTACAGACTATTATATCAGGAACAGTCTATGGCCTGACTTATGAGTATTTCTAATATGAAATAATCTAATTCCGAGCGCACCGTATGTTCAATGGTAAGGCTTTGGCTTAATTTATGTCTCTCTGTCTCCACTCATGCATATGAATGCTCAGCAAAACGGACTAAACATTAATGTTGTTCTGAACAAACTTTTGCTATTAATATAAATATAGAAATCGATATAATTCTTGAATTCATATCATTTAAAATAAGTATTTATTTTCATATTATGTTTGAAACAATAAAACAAACAATACTTGAGTCAGCGATTTAGCCCGACTTTGAACACCATTTATCATTCGGTTATTTTGTCAAAACATATACAAAATCTTCTCTTTTAGTATTATATTACCCCTCCATCTCATACCAACACTAGTAACCTCCCAAACCTTTAGTTGACTAGCAAGGTGATTTCGGGTTCTTCATTTAAAATGATCTTTGCCTACAATAACGAACTCACTATAATAGTTTTGAAATGATCAAGCTGAATTGATGGATATTAGGAATAAATGAGAACAAATGGATGCAATTTAATGTCTGATATGGACATAGAATAAATAATTTGAGTTTCGCTGAATTTTTTATTTGATTTAACAGAATATAAAGCATAAGCTATTCTGAAAGTTTACTGACTGACCAGATGACCACAAATGATAGTTAGAAATCACCTTTTGTCAAATGTCATTAAACTGTACTTAATATGGTTTATGGCTTTCATATAAGCGGTCGACAACTGCCAGTCATTTACTGAACGGAAAGCAAATATAATTCAAATTCTCTTTATAAAGGATTTCAAAGAAAGTTAATTAAGATATGACTCAAAGCTGAGTTCAATGACCACTTTATTTGCCGACTAAGCGAAGGTGATTTTGTCATTCAATCTTATAGATAGAGTTAAAGAGAGTATAAAACACGAGTAAATTGTCAGCCGATTAGACGGCACACAAAAAACGGTTTACCGTTAATAGTGTTTGATTTTGATGGTCAGACACACACATAGAGTGGAACAGAGAGGGGAAGTGAGGTTTGGAATTGGATGGTGTACTCACCACTATAAGTAATGTGATCAGACAGAGTATGGCCACATAGAACCACTGCTCGTTGAACCAGCGCTTTAATGAGGCCATACTTTCATTAGATAAGAGGAGTCTTCTTAATGTGGCTAATGGTCCGGACGGGTCTACTTCTCTGCACTTCTGGAATGCATCGCAATAGCCATTATAGTTATCACATGGAGTGCCCGGTTTGGCATAAAGATCGGGCACATCGTATGGCACAGAGTTCCAGTCGAACGATGACCTTTCAATCGCAGGAATGGAGGTTTGGGTCTTATAGTCATTTATATTCTTATACATATCGAGAGGCATATGATATGCACAGACAGATCGGAGCAGTAATAACAGGGAATAAAATTGAACTAATTTTTTATTCGATTGCTCTGTAGAGAACTGAACCCATACTGCACTGTATTATAGCCCTTAACTGTTATGACTCCTAAGCGTATAATAATATGGAAATATTGCGCTCAATATCTGAACACAGAATATAAGAGAATACAGAATAGAATCGGAGAATAAGAGAAGTAATCGTAGGAAGAGATGGAATGTATACTACTCTGGGTCTGTCAGTTGGCTTACTTGCACGTCGAGTCTTTTGAAGGCAGTCGACAGCATAGTTCACATGATTTAGTCATTGGATCATTTGGTCCTCGTCTGCACTGACACGATTCCAGGCCGTAAGCCATACATATAGAACCAGTGCATTCCTATTCGGCCATTCAGTATATTTTTATAATTATTCATCCATTCATGCAATCCATTAGAAGTAAATTTATTTACAAATGTTATGCAAAGAATAAAATATATTTAATATTCTTTTGTTTTACTTAATATTGTAATCACAAAAAAATATATATTGAAGTGTTTTGCCCTTCAGTTTGCAAACCCGGTTCCTTTTTGTTCAACTTTAGGAGGCCAACAGGAGGAGTGTAAACATGTCAAGTTTTAGATGACAAAGGGGATCTTTTATTAAAATATTAGAAAGGCAAACTTTTGATATCACCCCAGGCTAAATCTTATGTGGTACTTGTTTCTTCAATAAAAGTCTGCTTGTTTTAAAAAAATCAATTCTGAAAACTAAATATTGACAATATTGGACAAGGTCAAATGTTGACAGTATTTATGTTCACATAATGTGCAAATTGAAGAGAGTAGTACTTTACCCAGACTAATAAAGACTTGATAATGAAGTCATGCAAAGCTATATTAATATAAGAATATTATAAATGAATTCTTTTCGTGTCTGTCGTAAGCACTTCTAAACCAAATATATTATTATATAATATAATAACTTTTGATTGAATTGAGAAAAAAAATAATAACTAACGACACAATTAAATTCTGGACACTATTGAAAAGTTTTTCACTTTTTTCTGAAATTATTCCAAAAAATTTTCAATACATTTATGAATACTAAAGAAAAATGTTTAGAAATATTACCAAACATTTTAATTATACTGCAGTTGAATACAAAATAATCATTTAATGTATATTTTCGCTGCACTAACACTAATGCCTCGACTATTAGATAAAACTGATGCGAAAAATAATTAAATAAAATGCTATTTATAATACAAATTGATCGAGATTTGCAACTGAAAGCATGTCTTTTATTTGCTATCATTTGTTTAATTAGTTTCTGATTTAAATTAGAGCAACAAAAAAGTCTATACATTATTAAACAGATGGAAAAGGCTATAGACTTACCCCCATATAACAGACGTATTCCTCATTACAGATCGTTTTGTTCGGCTTATTCGTGGAGTATGGACATTGAGGTCCCTGACCAGTATATATGGCACACAGAATATGTCATTAAGGAAAATAAATTGCAATATTCACTGTACACTTGAAGAGTTTGGATCAATAAGTGAGACAATAATTTAGTTGTGATATAACTCCTAGTATTTGACAAAATAAGCCCAATATATGAGTTGAGAATATATTCTATTTTATACTATAAATAGATTCAATGTATGAGACGATAAAGAAAAATAATGTTTTAATGTTTGCATATTTAATGCAATTTTATTTTATTTTATTAACGAAATAATAAAAAAAAGTATTAGAGATATAATTTTATTCTTTATCTGTTAAATAAAAAAATATACTGTTATTTAGTTTGTCTGCTGAATATCCAATTGAATAAGCCTTAAAGTAATTATTCTTATTCTTTAGGTATTTTGCAAACGAATATATACTGTATATTAATATCGGGCATAAAAAGGAAAGACTATATAAATGTTATTAATTTTTTCTTTTCTGTCTGAGAAGTAATCGCGTGTTTCGATCGAAATTCAATGAACACAAAACGCAAGTCTTGTTAGTAATGAAAAAAAATAAACTAAACTAAAAGCAAAAGCGTATTACTTATGCATAATTTGAAATGAATTTTGTGTTTGCTTTTGCAGTTTTAATGAACGATATGTTAGACTTTGGGAACTCTATATACACTTTTGCGCTCTTCTATCGATCATAAAAAACTGTTTCATCAGTTAATGCATTCTTTTGACCGATTATTCTCCGATATATTTACATATTCTCTGCGCTAACAGAATATTATATGTTTTCTGTAGAATATTTGGCAGAAGAAGATCAATGTAAAGGCAGTATAAGGTATTAGGATATTTGGACTTGATCAAAGGCCAGGAGGAATATAGTGGCAGTGCGTTTTGCTCTAATAATGCTCAAGTACTCAAACATACAAATAATTGTCCTTCAAGTCTAAAAAGTTTTCATTTCCTCTTCAGTCTGGAGTATTTGAAATTGTGCTTAACAACCCTGGTCATCTCTGTTTGGACAGTGCATTCCTATCAATTCGATCTTTAAATAAAAAATTCTGTTCAGAAAATCTTTTGATCGGCTCTTATCTGAGATAGTCAGCAGAATTTGTTCAGATTATTATATTATATGAGTTTCAATACATTTCACAAATTAAATATTTTTTCTTTTTATATATTTTATGTTATTTTTCAGTTTTTTTTTATTTTTTGATTTATGTCTAAGAATTAGTTTTTGGTTTTGAGTTTAATTGAATTAATTTTTCTTATTTTTTTAGAGTGAAAAGACTGTCGTTTCCTCTGTTTATAGTTTGAAAAATCTAATTAAGTTTTGTTTAATAGTTTGAAAAGAAAAGTTGAAAGAATAAAATATTGGCCCAAATAATAAGGAGCTCTAATAACTTATTATTTTTATGTAAATAAAATTCAAAAACTTGTGAACACATTTCATCCTCTCTTAAAGTTGGAAAATGTCTATCATATTCACTACACTATTATATTTAATACACAGAGCAGTAGTCAGTCTCTGCTTTGTTAAACAATGTCTATTCAGTTCTTAAACTTCAATCTCTTTTTCTGCATTCAGTCTCACATCAAATAATTTTTAATATTAAAGAATATTTTTCGAAATACTGTTTATAAGTATTTCTCTTCTTATGAAAAGGATATCTGCAATAACTGGCAGAACGACATCCGTTGTCATCTCTGCACTTATTTCCGACTTTCAGTTTACAGTCCTGTGTACAACAGGGCCCTTGACTTGGACTGCAAGCGAGAAATGAAATTTAAATTAGTTTTTGAAAGCTTTTTAGTTAATGTGAAAATAATAATGAAAATTGAGTTAAATTGTATGAAAAGTTTATATTGAATTAATTTCAATGCATGCGAAGCCAATTCTATAAAAACCCACATATTTTGGGTTTTTTTTTTGAAAAAGTCATAAAAATTTTTTATTCCTATAGAATATTCTGTAATTCTAGTGATTCACTCATTAATGAATAATTTCTAAATGGAATAATTTAGTTGAGCTCATTTTTATGGCTTCAGTTGACGTCAATTGGTTTATCTATAGCTAACTTTAGAACAGAAATAAAAATTTTAATAATTCAACAAAAAATAAATATATTCTTATAAATTAAATCACGATTTCGGCTGAATTAAAGATTAATTATTTTTATATCAATTCAAATAAAAAATGTTTACTCGAAGTCGTACTGAAAATAGGATTTGAATTAAAGATTAAAAATATACTGTATTTAAGTTGTCTCTGATTTTCTGTATTTTAATCTAAATTATGATAAATTATTATAAAAATATTTTATATAAATGTTGACTCTATACGAAAGAGTTGCATAAATATACTAATAAATAGAAAAGTCCTTATATTTGTTATATAACTATTTCTGTCTTTTTTCCGATTAAATCAATATATTATATATAAAATAAGAGCAAAAAAATGATTTTTGGCCTAAAACTGATCCAAAGGCTACATACCTACAGATTACGTTTGGGCGAAGTCTACAGGAAAGGGAAAGACATAAAAATATCAAAGTTTAGTGAAAAGAAAACGTTTAACTGATTTAATAACATATATTCAGACAAATAATAGAAAAGAATAAAATAAAATAAAATATAGATTTAGTTCTGAAGGCATAGAAAAAAAAGAGGAAAAAAGTGGACAAATAATAAAATTGATGTAAAGCCCTGCAGACCTGCACGGAATCTCATCATGAGGTGGATTTGTTCTCATAGGATAACAGCAAGGCTCTTTACAGTCCTCTTCCCATCCGCAGTCACAATCCTCTCCGGCCTCAACCACTTCGTTGCCACATATAGAGTCTTGTGGTTCTTGTATTGAAAAATACATATAAAAAATGTTATCAATGAGAAAAAAAATATGATAAACGAGTGAAGAATATTTTGAGTTCAACTTTCGATCCGGTTATCTAAAAGCTGTAATCAATAATAGTATCGCAAAAAAGTAGTGATAAAACTAAAAGAGCGAACACTTTGAAAGTGAGAGCAAATTATTTTTTAATGATATACAGTCTCTCTGTGTATAAGTGTATCCGTAATCGAATTAAAATGTAGTTCTGATACTTTTTTGATCAATACCTTGAAAGCATCCCTTCATGCTTTTGGCTTTGGTGTTCAGAACAGCATTGATGCTTTTTAGACTACACGGAGAAAATTTATTATTATTACGCTTATCGCCCGATGTGGCCCGGGCGAACATGATGTAGTTGCCATTCTCGCCTCCTGGGGTACAATTTATGTCATCTTCCGGGTCGTGCTATGAATATGAATGAAAACCAATTAATTTGTTTTATTATCCAATTATAATATGAATCTTATTTTTTTAATTATTTTCATATAATTCTAATTTAATTTCATATTTTTAACAGAATTTGGATTTTATTTTAATTTTCAAACATTGAGTTCATCAGCACTTCTTTAGTATTCAAATGAGTAGACAATTAGCTAATTGTAGTGAAAATTATAACTAATAGTAAAGAGTCACGAAATGGTAATCAAAACAATAATATAAAGAGTACCCGGATTATCATAACGACTTGATCTGGTATTTGCATATCAGTGTAGATGTAATATAGCTTTTATTGCCTTTATTTCAATATTATTCAGCTTTGAATTCTTGAATTAACTTCGTTTTGAACTAAAAATTTATTCTTATCGCAGGTACTTTTGAGAATTGAAATGATATATTCGAAAATTTTCTCAAATACTGTATATTCAAAATCTGGTGAAAATATGAATAATGCAATAAAATAACCTGATACATAAATTTAGTATAATTTCAAAGTTATTCTTTATCTGCGTAAGAGCAAGAACAGTTGAAATATACTTTATGGTATACCAGAGTATCTTTATTGTGAAAAATAAATAATAAGTACCAAATCTGAACTCTTCTAAATTTCTAATTATTATATAGGAATTGTATCAAATAGTAGCTGAGCTCAGGAGCAATAAAAGGAATAAAAACAAAATTTATAACCTTTTCTACTCTAATAAGAACATTGATAATGAAATAATAGAAAATTGGGTACAATTTGTTTAAATGAGGACAAAATCAGAGAATGAGAGTCTGTTTTCTCTTATTTATGATTATGGGAGACATAGTATGCACTCATATAGTACTGTATACTCACAGGAGAGCCAAAGTTGTGTCCGATTTCATGGGCTAGTGTTACGTGACTTACAATTGGCGGCACGTGTTTGCCGTAATTCAATAGAGTAACGATACCAGTGTTCAGGCTCTTCAGACTTCCCCTGTAGTGCTGTCCAACGCAATCAAAATAAAATTCGTATTAAATTTTTATATTTATTTTGAGAGCAAATAATCTTATTTTCTATTATTTTTATATATATTTTCTTCTCTGAATCAGAAAACTTCACGAATTGTTTCAACAAATTTTAATTCAATTAAATAGGATTTTGTGTTTTATTTCATATATATTTTGTTTAATACACGTACAGAATATTCGGTACAGAATATACGCAGAATTAAGAATATTTTTATGTGAAAAATGCGGACATTTTTAGCATTCAATTAATTGTCTGAATAGCTCTGCAATAATTAAAATCATTCCTACAATCAGTTAAACGGAAAAGAATTTTTATATGAATTTTGTTATTCGATTGATATTAAACAATGGGAATGGGATTCGGAGCCAAACGAGTAGAATGAGAGCCCAATTCAATATTTTATTTTGGCGTCACTTAAACTCGTAATAAACTAAATATTAAATTATAAGCAAATGGTTCGGAACACATAACTGACTGCTATTATCTTAAGTTATTATACGATTATATCTTCTTATTTAATTGACTGTAGAAATGGTCAAGGAGGAATAGCTAAACTTTTGATATGTCTGGAGCATTAATTTTTGGTTCCGGTTCAGTCAAATAAACTTATTCCGGGTCATCTATTATACTTCTATGCAATTCAATTCAATTATTTCTGAATTAAAATGTCTTTAACCAAAGTTTTACTATTTAAGCAATGGTTGATTCTAGTTATTTATTTTACACTGGTAGTTTGAAAAAATATTGTTTGACCTTTCCTATGATCTCTGATTTCTATGATTTCGATTTATATTAAATTCAATTCTCAATCATTGCTCTCATTTGTAAAATAAAATAGAAATAAAAATCTATTTTAAGAAATGATTTAATAAAAGATGTAATCATTAGAACATTTGAAGCATTTATTTCAAATGCAACGAAAAAATGCTTTAAAGCATAAAAAAATATGAAAAGCAATTGAAATTTTTATCCACATTTCCGACTAAAACAAAGACAAAGAGCAGATCTCAAGCGATTCTCTAGCGGTGAACAAAAATTCATATTCAGCTATAATTCAAGAAAAATGAGCAAAAAATTGAAAAAAATTCTTTGAAAAGCATTTTATTGTTTGGAATATAAAAACGAAATGAAAAGAAAAGCTTTGAAAGTCTAGAAACGATTGTCAAACACTTGAAAAGGCGATCGTTTTATAGAATATTCTTAAACAAGAATTTAAACTCTAATTGAATGCCTTCCAGTTCTGAAGCCATATATCATATAAAAGATTATTAATAAGAAAAAAATGAAATATTTGTTGAAAAATATTGTATTTAAAAAAATGAAAAAAAGTAAAACAAAACATCAATAATAATGATTTACTTAAACAAAAAAGTCTAACAAATAAATTACTGCTCATTCCTAGTGCTGATCATCAGTTGTGTGTCATTACGAGGGATAGGGATATAAAAGCATAAGAATGTGTAAAAACTTTGTGTTAGGAATAGAACTCATAATTCATAATAAATATATTTTTTTGTTTTCTTCTCTCACAACACAAATCGTATTTAGTGTTGCGTGAAATGAAACACTTTTTGAGGATAAAGTATTTTATTTTCATCCCTAACCTCCTCTCTGTCTCTATTAGTCTTTTGTTTTCTCTTTTTTCTCTTATTTTCTATGTTTTTCTTCGGTTCGTAAAAAATTCATTTCATTTTTTAGACACAAAACAAATACAGTTTTCAGGTATGAAACACAAAAGTTGAGGCAAAACGAAATGATAGTTTCAAGAATGCATTTTCCAATAGTTTTAGTGATGACCAGGCTCTGTTGAGTAGGTTCGAGACTCAACAAAGAAAATTGTTAGATGTTTACCTAAAAGTAAGTGAGCATGTCAAGTTTTTGTATTGTACTCTTTGAAGCGAATGAATCCCTAAAATTGATTCTAAATATCAATAGTTGTATTGAAATAATAGACATAGATTTGACTGAAATTATCAATAAGTTATATTGAAACTTGATCAATTCAATTAATCTGAGATTAAAAATTCCACCAATTAACTCACAAGTTCTTAAATTTTGCCTGGACAAATACATAGATCATGAATCGATACAGTTTGTTCACAAACTCAAATAGGATCTCATGGATTTTATATAAAATTTCAATAGCAATTGGGTCATCGCTTATAGCCATGTAATGGTCTATTTCGTGCAATGGTTTCCGTTTTGATGACATTTCACTTAAGAATAGAATTTACTTTTGGATAAACTTTTGAAAATATATTTCTGTATTTCAAGTATAGTATCAAAAAGTAAATAATATATAGAAAGCAAAACACAATTTATAAGTTTCATTGACTAAAAAAAGAAAAACAAAAAGGAAGTGAAAAATAAGAGCAGAATGAAAAAAATTCATCCGACATGAGTTGTAAATCATAAGAAAAACTAATGTTATTTATGAGAAAATGGCTGCAAAACTGGATAACAATACTAAAAATAGGTTAAGAATTGAATAATAAATTTTATTTTCTATAATATGTAAAAGATTTGGTGCAAACTATAGCGCAACCGATGAATAGAAATGATATATAAAATAAATTTTGGACTGAAATATAAAATTTTGAGAGATATAGCGGAGACATAAAAATCAATTCTTATAACAGTTTTTGTTCTGTTTTTCTCTCTATTTTGTCAGAAGAGATGAACGAATAAGGAAAATGAAAAATAAATGAAAATATACTGAAATTCTATACCGGAGTAAAAGATAGACTACTTTAGTAATAAATATCTTCTGTTACTAAAGAATAAATTCAGAAAAAAAATTCTCGTCTGAACAGTGAAAACACTTGAATAACTAGTGTAGAGAAGAATTTATAAAATTCAGTACAAATAATATTTGAGTGACATTTATAGTGCTTTTTCGTTAAAAGATTTTCTGCTTTTGTTTATCAGTGAGTTATTGAACAGTAATCGAAAGCATAACCAAAACTAAAGTCAATATTATGTTCACAACTGTTGGATATGTTTCGCACAGAAAATAATAACTTCATTATAACTATGTTGTTATAGGCAATGAATGTATGGCACACTTACGCCATTCTTCTCGCAAACGCCTCCGGCATTCTTCAGATCTCCAGTCCAGGCCAGGCCAAGGGTTCCGCCCTCGAAGTCCCTGTAGGTGAACATATAGGCCAAACAGAAGGCGTCGTAATCTTCTTCAGAGAAGAGTTCCAGAAATTTTTCGACTCCATAACTGCCCGGATATCTATACTCCGGGTCTTTTAAGGCGTCTGCTGTATGCACTTTAATGCGCTTTATTAGGAATGATATATTATCTGATCGGCCATCTTGGTCAAAGTCTAGGTACAAATTAAAGCAAAACGTATAAAGATTTAGTTAATTGTGATTTAATTATTATTTAATTGTATCAACAGTTTTGGTAGGATTTGAATGTCTTTTGTTTTGTTTTGTGAAGTCTTTTATTAAATCTTTGTTTGTCTGAAGATTTCTGTAGTAATTAATCACTTATTTCGGCTCATTATCTGTCGTACAGACGACTGGTTTAATAAAAATAAAATCTGAAATCTGAGAGAATGAATGAATAACAACATTAATCATGTCGTGAATATTACCAACGAATAAGGTATGCTATGATTATGTTTTGTCTGTTCACTACTGTATTACAGTATGCTCTGTATGCTCGGGTAAATATCCTCAGCTCAGCCTCTGCTTCATTTAAATTAGGATGTGCAGGGGGGTATAGACCCAAATACCCCCCTGAGTTTGAGATTTGGCAAAATACCCCCCTGTGTTTTGAGGCTCTGCTAGACCCCCCCCCTCGACTTTTTGCTCTCGACCTATACCGAAAATGGCGCCTTCGGCCTTTACCAAATTTCGGCTAAATTTACCTTAAATTCAACTAAATTAAGTTTAATTTAAGTGAATCAATGCTAAATTTAACTAAATTAAGCCAAATTTGGTCGAAATTCGGTCGAAATAGGCCATTTTCGACTTTAAACGCTATTTTTTCGGCCATTTTGGCGGCCATCTTGTTTTCAAAATACCCCCACTTATACTCCCTGAGTTTTGAGCCAAAAGGCGGTCATTTTACCCCTCCCTATACCACCCTGACTCGGCCGAGCTTGCACATCTCTATATTATAATAAACAGTGGTGATTGTTATTTATTAATTAATTAATTATAATAATTTATTATCTTCAGAAAATGAGATTTTAAAGCTTCTGGAGCATCGTCTATGGCAGGTGGCCTCGGCCATATCTCATAAACTAGCGTTGATAATTCAAAAATAATCTATGCTATGGCCATTGGGGATCATAAGCCCGGTAACACCAAGAAAATTTCTCAAAATATCAATCTATAATGGCAAACCCCCATAGAGATTTCGAATTTACCTCCAAAACCTATGTACCTTTTTATTCCCCAGGTTAAGTGTTATATTTTTGGAATCAGGGAAGAATACCAGTTCATTCTAGGGGAAAAAATTCTAGAGAATTTTTCGGTTTAACCCAGAAAAATATTTCCCCCTAGAATGAACAAGTATTCTTCCCTGATTCCAAACTTAAATAACACTTAAGCTGGGGAACAAAAGGGTACATAGGTTTTGGAGGGAAATTCGAAATCTCTGAGGGTTTACCATTATAGATTAATTCTTTGAAAAATTTTGTTGGTGCCATAAACGATGGTACAGAAGCTTTAAAATCACATTTTCTGAAGAATAAATTATTATAATTAATTAATTAGAATATTTGGATTTACCATAGACGAAGTGGCCCATAGCCAGATTTTTACTACAACAGAAAACGTCGCGAAAGTGCCAGCCCTAGATATAAGCTTATTGTTATTGCAATTGCATATCAGTTATTGCGATGCGTTCTGAGAGATGTCAAACATTTTTGAACAAAAAATATATAAATTGTAAAAAAAGTTTTATATTATTTCGATTCAAAAACATTGAAGCGATAAAGAATGGATGTGTAGTACAACACACTTTGCTTTAAAGTCTGGTATCACTCTATTGCCTTATTGAACAGACCTACCAGTGCCTATTCAAAATTAGTGATGCGAACCAACATTTCTCAATGTTTGGGGTGTTGTCCGCAAACCAATGATATTTTTGTCGCCACACTTCCCAATAAATTTTTTGTACTCAAAAAAAAATTGAAAAAAAACTTTCAAAATATCTTTTTTTTATACCAAATAATTTAAATGGATTTGAAATTCTGAGAAATACATTGTATTCGCAATTATTCGATATATTCAATAATTTTGTATTTAATTTAAACATCAAATTAGATTGAATTCAAAGACAAATTTATTTTATTCATAAACAAAATTTTATTGAAATTAAGTAATGCATTGAATATTAAATATTTGGAAAATATGTTCTTATTTTGTGAATACATTTCAATCAATTGGTTTTTTTTGTTGATTTCTATAGAAAAGGCAATGAAAGGTATAATATTAATATAGTATTTGATTCAAAATCAAGTTTTCAGTCATACAATCAGAAAGAGATAGCAAATTATAAGTTATTAATTTAGTATAAAAGCCTCCCCTTTCAGAGTAGTCGCCAATTTTTGTTAGTCTCGAACCTAAAGAAAATTATAACTTCCGTTGCATTCAATACTTAATTCTGTGCTAAAGATGATGTGAAGCCGTTTATTGCATAACAACCGTTTGCTTTTGCTTTTGCTTTTCCAACTCTACGCTTCAGTTCTGAACCAATAAGTTATGATAAAAACAATTTTCTCGATGATAGCCCGGAAACTCAATTTTATTAATACAGTAGACTTATTGGGGCTCTCATTGGGTGTGGCTTTACTAGACATCGCTTCTCCTTTTGTGAAACCTAATCAATGAAGTAGTTTTTTGATTACCTTTTTTGTAGACTACTATCAATAATGATTCACAAATACAATAAATGCATTTTCAATATTGATTTCTTATTCATTCAATGCTTTTTTTTGCTGGTTTTCGGGTTGCCTTTCAATTCAATTGGCTTTCAATTTGTTATTCAATTTTCAAATAAACTGCAATTCAATTCACCACAAAATATACTGACTTTGTGTTCGTGTAATTGATTGCTCTTTGATAGAAGACTTTTATTCTTGTTTGGGAATCAGTTGTAGTCTTTCAGCTATTATTGATTATTGCCATCAATTTTAAAGTTTTTTTCTGGGATTCATACGACGAGAATCGGAAGTTTGGTTTTATATTTTTCTTTTGCAAACATTTCAACGCAACTCTATATTTATATTTAGTTTTGTAAATATTTTTTCAATTAACCAAAAACCGACAAATTATTTATTAATTAAGAGAAATAAATTTATAGTATCCGGTCGTCGGCTCAGAATAGAATAATGGCTTAAGAAGTCTAGTATTAAATCAACTTTTCATTAAATTATGATTAAGATTAATAAATATTTGAAATATAAAGTACCAGAGATGGTTTAACTCATTAAGCACCAGAGTATAATACATATATACTCTTTGAGATTGTTAAGGAATGGCCTAGATCAGGGATCCCCACTTAACTTTTAGTCCCCTTCTATAGACAGATCGTTTTATTTATACGGAAATAAAGGATATAATATGACTGAGAAGATTGACACTACAGTAATGTTCATACAATTCGTAAATACAATTACAAATATATTGATTATATAAAACATATCTATAATTGTATATTAGCTGTTAATTACTTTCTTTCGCTTTTTGTTCATTACTTATTGAACTTAACTTTCGTTTTGTATCTCTGAATGTTTGAACTCATTTCGTAAGCTTAAAGATTGCAGACTAAGCGAACAAATAATCTTCTATTCGTTCATTACTAATGTTTAAAATAAAAAATATCAAAATGATAATTTATCATAAACTGAAAATAGAAGGATTAGACTTTCGATAAGTTTTACTTTTTCTCTTCTCTTCCCTTCTTATGGCTCTTATGGTTGGGTTCTTGTGTTTGGGCGCGGATTCTAAACACAATGATTGTATGTCTTGAGTCTTACAATACGACAACAATTTGAATGCTATGAACACAACCAAAAATATTCTAAATATAGCCTTCGATATACCCTTAACTGAATTTCAGTCACTATTAGATTTAAGAGCAAAATAAAAATATATAAATCGATTCTCAACGGCATTGGATTCTAGACTTGCAATTAGTCGCCAATATTTATACTGCTTATGACTTATATAAGTCTTAAAGTTCTTACGAACATATTTCATGCAAATCACAGCCATTGGGCCATTGGCTCTCTTTAATACTCTGATAGAGTGCGAGAAGACTTAAGTTAAAAGCAAAAGAAGACCCGAATCATCATTAAGTTGTTTTTCATAAAGATTTTTATCGTAAATACTGTCGAATAAATGTTTTTATATTTGATTTCATTGACATAATATTCAAAAGTACGGCACATATGGCATGAATTTAAAGATTTATATATTTATTTTTGAGACTTAAGCGAAAAAATAAGATACGCTAAAAATGATTTATGAATAATGAAAATTTTTGTTTGCTTTTCACAGATATTAATATTAAGAATTTGAAGACTTTTTTCTTATATGTCTTATATGACAACAAGTTTTCTGCTGGAAGTCTGAAACCAAAATTTTTGTTAAGAATTTGCAATAAAAATAGTGTTTGAAATAGTGTTTGTATTTGTTATATAACTTACTATTATATCAATTATTCATTGCCTGAATGGCAAGAAACCCATAATAGAGAGTGAGAAATGACAAACAGATTTATATTGAATGCCTTTCAGCTATACTTCTTGTGTATAATTTGTGAATTTAATTGCAAACTCTGTTCTGGTGTCCAATACTATACTGTAGTACTGTATTGAAGCCAATTAGTAGAACTATTATTCTATATTTGTTCTGAAATAACGCCCGAAAATTCAGAGCAGAAGATCTGAAGATATTTCGGATATAATTAATAGTAAATGAAAAGTTCACCAGATTTTTGAAGATTTCTTAAACGTATAAATAAATAGTTTCATATAATTCCATAATAAGTATTCCGATTCCCGAATACAAACACATAAATCATTTGAAAGTCATAGACATATATAATGTCGAAAAATATTTTTAACCACAAATTAGTTCACCCGAACATGATTTGCAGACAAGAATTCCATATCTGATATAATTTATTACTTTATTGTCCAATAGTTATAAAAATTATATAAAAATATATTTCAAATGATTTATTGTGAATGAGAATAAATAATTGGAAAATAATTTTATTTTTATATATTATTTCTATTACAAGTATTTTGGGTTAAATCGTCTTAAAATTTATTACTTTTCTAACTTTGTGTCAACTTTTCCATATTTCTGATAACAAAATCTGATGGATTAATTTTCAAATGTGTCGCCAACATTCATATTCAATACCATTCGGTTCAGAATACACACTACAAATAAATGTATCGAAGAGTTGATAATAAATCTGAATTATGTTTATTGAAGCAAATATTTTGCAAATAATTCTTAATTATAAATATTTAAATTGACTAGCTCCTAAATGATGAAATGCTTGACATTTCAGTAAGTAAACATTGTATGAGCAATAAAAATAAGTCAATAGATATTTTGGATTTACCCAAATTTATTCTATGTGGATTAAATTTTACAAAATCAGGATGACAAATAAGAGATAATATTTTACAACACAATTCGGATTACCATCCTGGTATTATTTGTAGGGCTAGTTTTGAGACAAACGGTATTTAAAAAAGTCCTAAATGTTAAAAACATTTGAGAAAATAAAATACAAGTTTTATCTTATTTATCATTCAATTGACAAGTAATGCAACTAAAAAACTGTTCTGTCATATAATTTAAATTATTTATGAAATTATTGAACTTTTTTATGTTTCCTATCGAATCAGTCAGTCATTCACCAAATATATGAAATTCTTGTTTAGAAAAAACTTTCGAGAAATTCATAAATAATTTAAATTGTAGTCTTGATGATTGATAAAAGATAAAAAAACCATAATTTTGATCAGTGTAGGCAGAAGTACATTTATGAGAGACCAAACTTGACCTGACTTATGCCAACGTTATTTGAATTTCATATAATATATTGATTAAAAACTTTAATTAAAACTAAAAGACTATTAGAAAACGATTTATTCGTTTGAAAAATTACGAAATGAAAAGATTTTGAATTTTAATTCTTATGTATCGGAAAGGCTTTAATATTAATATTTATATTATATTTTACTAAATAGTAATTATCTATCATTTTCTTGTCTGAAATCATAGGTAATTCTGAGATAGAGATCAGTAAAAGAAAGTTTTTATTCAATTTAACCTTTCGGGAACTAAATCCGTACAAAATTTATTTTAATTTTCATCAAACTTTGAATGAATCCATTAAAACAATATTTTGAGAATATACAGTATATATATTCATCTCTTGAAATATGTGGTTGGATGTCATGAACATCTTCTGCATACCAGCAAAAAAATTATCGAAACTAAAAACATCATTTTTTCTTTTGGCGGCATTTTCTTACTTTTAAATACGATTTATTCATTTAATTGGAAATATAGATCACTAAACCATATAGATATGTATATTTTCTGAAAGTATAAGTCAAGACAAGCTCAACGATACCCATATCGGCCAGATATCAATTGAAAAAAAATTCGACCAGAACAGGTCCCGACTAATCTGGCCATGGTGGATCAAATCTTCAGGTTATACATATGAAATTTTTTACATGATGGTTTTAGAATATCTTTTTATAATTGAATTTACTGTTAAATTTCTATAAAATTGCTATTCTTCTTGATCTTTGTTATCATCGAATGGAACAAATGGCCATGGCCACTTACCGTCGTTCCGAATATGACCGATATGTATATCGTTGAACTTCGATTTAGATGCACTTTACAAATATATGATTAGTTTTGAGTTATGTTATGTATATTTTTAGTAAATCAGCAATTTCTTTTTTATTAAACATTGAAAGTGCCAAAAGATAAATGGATGTCTTCAGCTATGATTTAATTCTGACATTGACAGAAGTTATCTATGAAAATTTGAACTTTATATTTTTAATCTTAGATAATTAGAGTATAATCTGTAAAGGTGTTTTAATTTTCGATATTAAAGAAATTTTAGAAAAAATCAAGTGAAGTTTTGTACGGATTTAGTTCCCGAAAGGTTATTCAAATAAGTTGAATAAAAATTAATTAGATATTTGATATAATTATATACTTGAATAGTATTTTATTTTTTAATGTATGCCGAACTGAATTCGAGGCAAACTTTTTGATTTCAATTCAAAACTTCTTTTTGTCTGAGTTTTCGCAATTGAAATACAGAATAATATTTATGAAAACAGATTTCTAAAAGATTTTCCTTAAAATATATAAAACATTTTAATTATGAAATAAAATCTAATTTTAAAATTTTTTAGTTATTTTCTTACTTTTTTCAAAAGTTAAGTTAATTTATTTTATTTTTCATGTATTTTGATTGAAAAATAGTTATAAAAAAATTATTTCATGTTTTACTCAAAAAACTAAATATAAATTATTTTCGGATATATTTTATTCTTACGGAAGATATCAGAAAATTTTCCTAAATTTTTATTTTTGGATATATTATTGGTGTTAAGCAAAAAAAACTAATTTCAAATGCCGACAGTTCTCATACTAGCCATTTGAAAACCATTTGAGCCTAAATACATTTCCATTACATCCCAGAGCTTTCAATAGACCATAAATTGTTTGACTCAACTCTAGCGGCGATTATTTTTTGTCAATTTTGACATTTTTTACTGATTTGTTACTCAAGAATACATAAAATTTTTATTTAATTTCCAGAACTATTACAGAGAATAAGACGGATCGTTATTCTTACTGAAAAGAGGAAAATCGATTACATTTTTAAAGACTGAACTTTTTTGCTGAAAACCAGTTTTAATAATTGATATTAATTAGAGTTAATTGATATTTTCGTTTCCACTATTTTAAAGCAGTTATTAATGACTTTCTACTCATTTAATCGCTTTTGTAATGTTTGACAGAAAGTGAATGATTAGAGAAATTATTGGATAAAGAATTTAAAGCAATTTTTTTGGAGAAAATATTTTGTTTTGTCAATAAACTGCTACCGAATGGTTCGCATATTAGCTGAAAATGTTTGGTAGAATTGGTTTTTCACGTGAATTGATTCGCACTTTGACTATAATTGGCTTATGTTTGATGATTATACCAAAGAATTTCTTGTTTAATATGCTTTTCCAACTGAAAGAATGGGTCGGTTGGCCCCCGAGTGACCCCCGAGCGAAAGCATTCAAGTTGTAAGGTATAGATCCATGTTTTAGATAAACGATTGAGTAGTGCGGGAATCGGGCGCTGTTGTGATCATTGCAATCATAGCCTCTATGGGCAGTGGAAGGGCTTCTCTCCACTATCTCTCACCAATTTTCGTTTCCCTCCAGTCCTCTAACAGTGCTATTTATTTCACGAATAAAAGCACTATTTATAAGCACTTTCTTTCAAAATATTTTTTTCCTGACTTTTATTCTGTAATAACAAATGTGTTTTTGCCAACACATAGAGTGTTATCTGAAATCCACTAAATCATTGATAGACTTATCCGAGAAATTTGTAAATTTCATTGCAATTAAGACCTTAAAGGAAAACAATATATGTTTTGTGTGTTTTTAATTTCAGAAATTATAATTCGTTTTCTTAATTAAATGCATTTATATTTTATTATTTATGTTATTTGTTGTATAATTATATTGCAGTTAAAGTAATTATTTTTTTTATTTAACATTTTATTGAATTAATTGTTTTTAAACGAATAAATATTAAGTTTTTTAAATGTTTTGCAATTAAGTGTTCGACAGAAAGCAAAATAAAATCATTTAATTACTAAATAATTCAATTTGTTCTGAGTCATTAAATTATACAAATCTGCATAGTTAATTTTATGTATGAGCTGTCTAATGGAATCTTGTATACCCAGAATCTTTTGGAAACGAAAAGATTCATTGTGTTTGAATTTAAAAAATTTTGTTTGCGGGTCATATTCAGCTGGTTTTTGGAAATAAGTTATTTTGAATTCTATTAGCGTTTTAGTCAATTACTGTAACAGTATTTCCTATTTAATTGGAAATCTTTAAATGTTTCTCATCTTTGCTTATTTGTATGCATTTCATAATCTCAGTCACAAACAAACCTGAGATCAAATTCCCCCTTTAGGCTTAGCCACACTCTGGTAGACATACTACTTGGCCAGAATATAAGACCTAAATAGGAAATCTCTACTTAGAAATAGAATACATTACATATTTCTATGAGAACTACTGAATAAGTAATATTTGAATCATGCGATCAAATGATTTGAGATTAAGTAATATCGAGACAAATCGAGTTTACAGTACAGCTTAATAGACAGCAAATATACAATCTTTTTGCTCAACTATTAATACTCTTGTACTGTATTTCATTAGTTATTTCCCGAATAACAAAATACTGTTCATTACATTATTACAAAACAAGTGCATAATATTTATCTGTAAATTGCATCAAAAGTTCTGAAGTTCTGATTCAGAACTCTATTTACTAACAAATATTTTGGTGAAAATCTGTCGACAAATGTCTACAGTATTTGATTATTTCTGATTAATACAAGTTATGAGTATTTTATACAATTATTTTATATAAATTATAATTAAAGCCATTTTTCAGAATTATTTAAATTACATCTATTGATGGGTTGAATGCAATCATTATTTTCATAGATAACTCAGTTATATATAAAATAATTCTGAATTATCGATAGAGAATCTGAGAATTTTGCACAAAAATCCGGTTTCATTCCCAAACTTAAGTCTATTAAAGTGAGGGATAATAATAATAATATAAGGATTTGGAGCTTTCGGTAAAAAATTGTTTTGATTTTCTTCTCACTCAAGAAGATTAAAAATGATTTAAAACAAATTATAAACAGAAATACTTAATGAGAATTCCTTTTATCAATTGATCGAAGCATTGCTCAGTTCACTGGAATGTGCGCTCAAATGCATTAAGAATCTGAAAATAAATCGAAATTATTTTTTATCTCAAACCTGAAACTATTCATTTGTTTTTCTCCAAATGATATATAGCTGTGATTAAACTCACACAAGAGTTAAGCAAAACGTATGAAACAAAATGTAAAGATTAGTAGAATATTCAGAATAATAAACATATGAATGGCTGAATGGCTACCAGTTTTCTGTTTGGTTTAAGCATTTCTTAGGCTTTATGTAACTATTAATAAATTATTAGAAAATTAGTTTTTCCTTAAGTTTTATCATTTTTTTAGGTAATTATTTTTTCCCAGTTTTCTAGTTATGAAACGATGAACTTATAGCTCGTAAATGGTTTAGAAATAAGTTTACGAATCGTAGGAAGAATTGAATTTTTATTAATTCAGTTTATTGAGCCGTTGATGAGAAAAAAAATCAGGTTTTGATTGCAAACAAAAAGCATATATAAAAGTCTTACTACAAAATACAGTACATAGTTGTCTCGATGTGGGTGTCGTGTAGAGCACTGGGATGTAGTTTTTAAAGGATTCAAAGGTGGCCTAGCATTAAAATTCTGATAAAAAATGTGTTCGGTGCCAAACAGGCAAACATTTTTTGTTTAATATACCAAATCGGGAATACTGTTCAGCCGTTCAGTGCTTTTATTTTATATACTTTTTTATGTTAGATATCAGAGTCTGTGCTGTCTGTGAGGCGGCATTCAGTTCCAGTTCTTAATAATAGGGCATCTGTTGAGAGACCGTTGAGTTCGAAGGGATTACCTAATGGTAAGACAATATCAAATGGGTGGCACCTGATTGTTCTCCGGCTCATAAAACAGCAAATTCTGTCAATTCAGACATTTTTCTTATATGAATAATAGGCTTTCGATTAACCAAAACATAAACAAAGTGTTCCTTTAATTATAGGACTTATAATTACAGTGTTTTCACTGAATATATTAAACATGTGTTGGAAGTTCGTGAACATATATTGCTAGTTACCAGGTTGCTATCTCTCTGCAATAACCTCTGGCCTGGACTACACCTTTCACAGATTTTCAATTGATATGAACCACACAAACAGTTTTCATATTTGTGACAAATTGACTCAAGAAATCTAAATCTGATCCAAATGTCATTCAGAAACAAGTTTTTGCGGAAATGTCTTCTCAAATACCGGTCTTAGATCAGAGCACTTGGTGGCCCCAGTTATATATCATTTATAAAAGAAATGCGAACACAATTCATGAATATTTATTAGAAAATAATTAATCATTAAATGCCTTAAAAATTGGTCGAAACGAAAGTTTTATATTTTTTAAAGAAAAATATGTAATTTTAAACGCATTGACAGAAAAATTATTATTATTTTCTGATAAATGCTCTTTTGATGAATTCATAAGTTTAACTAATTATTTATAATCTGATTGATTAGCAATAATTAATTATTTGAGAGACATTTGGAACAGCATTTGAATCTTTATTTAGTAAATCATTGCTTTCGCAGACATTTTTTCAGTGGAAACTCGTTCTCGACTTTACTTAACCAGAAAAGAGATTTTCATAAATTATTATTAAAAACTTTCGCATATTTTTCATTAATCTTTTCATAAATGAAAAATTGGATACTTTTATACAAAAATAAGTTTGTATTTTGATTTCCAAACCTTTTCGAAGAAATGCTTTTCTCTCTCCTTTTGATCAGTTATTGCTCTCATCTTTCTATTCAACTCTTTTCTTGCTTATGAGCCCTAAGGTTAAGAACATGTCTTAATTTTTTTAGCCACAGCCTCGATATGACGTCCGGTACTACTCTTTTTACTTTATTTTAATGGCATTCAAAAACATTTTCGTATATATATATATTTCAAGTGAAAAGCACTGTTCGCTTGCATTAGAAAATGTTATGTTGAGGTTCGGGTCGTTTACTCGTATATTCAAAGTAAAAGTTGCATAACTTATGTGCAGTTAGACTAATATAATCCCCTTTTTTATTCTCAAAGGTCTAATGCGTTTTGTTTTTACTGAATAAAGTGCTTGTGCTGCACAACATTTAACTAAAATTATGGCCAGTAATGTGTGGGAGTAATTGAAATTAAAAAACAAATAAATATTGCGCTCAAAGATCTTCGTATGTGTTGCGAACAGAGAGAGAAAAGTTGAGCTCAAAGTTATCCTTGTCTTACGATAACGTCCTTCAGGTGCATAAGGTCTTACACTTCTTGCCAGACATGGCTTCTATTCAACTTAAGTTAGCAAATAGTTAATACTCCGGTGCTCTTTCCCTCATCCATATAACCAGACTGGGCTTTGTTAAGCCATAAGAAGCGCATATCCTGTGCCATAAGTTCAGTACTGTTTTTCTTATTGTCGTTCGTCTTAAATGTTTAAAAGAGTATATATTTCTCTGCTATTGTGTAACACATGTATTGTTCGCTTCAATTCACTTGATTTCAATTTCCAAATATTGGCTAATCTTTGCTCAAGAATTTGATGTTTTTATTACCATTGGGTGAGTGTTCACACTATATGTCTATTGAATTCTTTTATTGAAATATTTATTTATTTAAAGGAAAAAAATATTTAGAAGTTTGAAAAATAATATTTTTGATATTGAATTTAGCCTGCTCACATTAATGTTAGATTCAAATAAGGAAGACGTACTTCCATAATTTATAAATACCCTGTTTAATTTTGATGCTGGCCTTCAAATCATTATAATTTACTATAGTTTTCCTGTATTAATGAGTAATCGTATGAATTGGCTCTGAATTGCTTATGTAATCATATTCTCATTGCATCGACGCTTATGTTCTTCTCTAAGCTCTTAGTCTACAGAGTATTACAATACAGTCTGTTAACAAGCAAGGAGTGGGCGCTTATCAGAATCTCGAGCTAATCCCAATAGAACTTTGCGAAAGTTCAAGAATACGCCTGGCATACATTTGAAAAAATATTCCTCCCTGTCTATGCCTATTCTGGACATCCCTAGTCTACTGTAGTATATAATTGGAAACTTGAGTTCGGAGTAGCAGTCAATTGAATAGAATTGATTACATGTGTTGAACACATTTGCGTTTGTCTTCATTTGTATTCTTCATTCAGATTCAGATGCATTCAATTGAGCTCATCCTAAATGATTGCCGCGAACTCAATGTTTATGTAGTCTTCGCATTCACTTCTCGAGTAAACGCCGGTAAGAGTCCGATGCGAACAGAAAATAATCAATTGATGGCCATATGGTATCTGATGGTGCAGTTTGTACAGTACAGACCCATTCCGTGTCATTCTCTCTCGCTCTCTCGCTCTCTCTCTCGCTCGCTCTCTCTCTCTCTCTCGCAGTATATTTCTCTAAATGGTTATTAACCCAAAGGCAGAACACATACGAAAATCTCAGAACATTTTGTGCTGGATATGAAAAACCCGCCCAAAAATCTAAATGCAAAAACCAAAGCACTGTATGAACGGAATAGGTTTGTGTACTGTATGTACTGAATGTACTGTATGTGCTGTCTGTGTGTAGGATAAATAAATGTTTTACCCAACGCTACTCCAAGTGCCGAATCTCAATCTTCGCCCACACTATCGAATCCTACATCACTTGCACTGACTCTCTGTTTGACTTTTATATAACATTCTGTTCTTTAGAGTCAAAATAATTTTTGAATCGCTTTCAAAAAAGTTGTTTTTCTCTCTTCCTATCATTGATTCAAAGCCTTTAACCTATTGTCGACTATTTCTGTAATTATTATGCGATTGAAAAAGTGAATACAAAACAGTAATCATATAATTCAGTGCCAGAGCTGAACAGAATGTGAGTGCAGTGCCATGTGAGACAAATTACACTTGTAAGTTTATATTTCCTTTTCTCCTCTCTCCTTTTTACATAACCTGATTCTATTCTAAAGTTCAGAGTAGATAACATACAAAATATTATTATTAAATATAATATTAAATATTTTTGAAATTTAATCTTTTTTATGACTATTTCTTTTAATACTTCTCTATCTTATGATATATTTAATATTTATTTAGAAAATATAATTACAATTATAATGTGTTTTATTCATTCAATTGATGTCAGACTCAACTCAACTCCAATGCTATTTAATTAAATGAGAAGAATATTTACATTAAGATTATAACTCATCATTTCTCGTCATTTCATTATAACTTATTTATCAGTCATTTTAGAAGTTATTCCAAAATATTATTTTCATAACTAAATATTTGGTTATAATTGAATCCCAAAATCGGTGAGAAGTTTTGCAATTCAGGCGAAGCCTTAAATGGAATAATAATTAATAAATTAGGATTCGGTACAAAAATCTCGTTTTTCTATTGCATTCATTAAATACCTCAGAAAAGTAGGCGCTTGTGATCACAAGTGTTTACAAAAGTTTTCAATCAAAAGCCAAACATTGCGACTATATTAGCAGAAAATATAGATTTTCGGCATTAACTTCAATACTAAGCTCAGCTAATGTTAATCTCAAAAAAGTCTCATATCTGTACACATGATATGTATTTATTTATTTATTAACTCAAATGAATTCTTTGTTGTTTTTGATTTGTTTTTGAAAACTTAATGAAAACTTAAAAGAAATGTTTGAGAAAACTATTTGATAGACTATTTGCTATAATACAAGAGAAGACATTAATCTTTATTTTTATAAATTATTCATTGATTTTGTGAGACTTTTTTGTGAGAAAATTCTGCGCACGACTCAAGAAATTTCTTATATTTATATTTTTTGTATATATTTTTCTTCTCGGATTCACTGATAAATTCAGTGATGATTATTCATTTGCAGACATTAAGATAAAAGAGTAAAACCCATTTGGAAGGGCATTAAAATCTCTTAATTGAAATAAATATAAATAAAACTATTCTCTGAACAGAAAAACCAAGTTCACCGTCACTTTAACCATACTGTAGTTACTGTAGTGTAATGCACAGGTACCTTTCAAAATTGATTATACAGTACATTTGAAAGTTGGATAACATTATAAACTATTGAATATTTTTTAAGTGAATTTATTTCTTAATTTACTTAAAGTCTTACTCAAAGTCCGAACGAAAATATTTCTGAAATGTTTTTTTCGTTATTATAATTGTTTACAATATTTTTGATGTTGTTTTGCATTATTCATAGACTGGATATAATAAGCAACATCTGAGACGTTCATATTCGCAAAGAGCGTACAGAAGGACACCAATAGTTTCGTGTCAGCTATGCAAACAAACTATTCAAGACAGAGGATCGTTATGCAGGGCTAAAGGTATAGTATTTTACATTTCTGTTCATTCCTTTCTTTTATTCTTATTTCTCGACTAATTTATTAGCAATTCTTATAACTATAATCAAAATAATTATATTCTAAAGTCTGAAAATCAGATTTAGATAATAAGCTATAAAATTAATTTATTACAAATCAACTCATTATGAAATATAAATTATGTATTATGTGCTTTAAGAATGCAAAGGAGCATGCTCCAATCAGGTTGGTCAGGCAATTTAGATTGCATGCTTCTATTCGATATTAATTTGATCACTGTATAAATATATATATGTCCTGAGTCAATTCCAATCCTGACAAACGTTGAATTCCCAGATATTGTCACCCAAAGGCAATTATGGTTATAATCAAGGCAATTTGATGAACAGATTATTCAATATTAATAGAATTAATTTCAAACACATCGTTGATATGAGTGCGAACCACAAAAGTCAATCGAAAATTAATCATATCTTCAAAAACATTAATTTTTGTTTGATCTCACAAAGCACAAAAGTCGCCGGCCCAGGGATCCAGAGCTCCTGTATTTTGAGTCACTATTGTAGAAATTATGACGAGTACTGATTTTGTCAGCTCAGATAGATTTTGCCAAAAATTCTTTATCGAATGAATGATTTCTATGAATTTGATATAAAATCTGAACTGAAAACCCCCTGATCTTTGCCTAACTCTGATGTATTAGTACTGCAAAGAACAACACTTTCGAAAACCAGAAAATCGTATCTTTTAATCATTTGCAGACATAGCGAGTCGAACAGTAATCCTTGACTTTTTATCCTTGGTTAGGAATTTGATTCCATTCTAAGAAATGTATTTGATTTATATGTTATTATATTTATCTCTTAATTGAAATTTTAATATTAATTCTATTGATTATACAGTACTTTAAAGTTCTTTTAAAAAATGATAGTCTGCATAGTTTTATTACTTCTGTAGTATTGATATATTAATATAAGGATTGCATAATTGAGTCTGGTCTTTTAGTACTCATAACATAAACCTGAGTCAAGAGCTTGACATATTTGGATCTGACACATTTAGAAGAATATTTCTGTTAAACAGAATCTTTTTATGATCTGCTTATCCCCGGTTGCCGTTTAGGATATTTACAAAAAGGGTGAACCACTGGTGAACTTCTTTCATTCAAATAATAAATATTTTATTTTTAATTTTTATGCAAAATATTTGTTTCCGACTTAAGACTAATAATTGATGAAAAATGTCTGAAAATTGTTTGAATTATTACTTCCCTATAAGTTATAATTAATATAATTCTTGTGTTAATAATAGATCATAAATATTAAAACAGCAAATAGTGATCTCGTTTGCAGATCTGAGGCAAGAGTTTTCAATGAATTGATTTCTCATAAATGCATTGAAAAATAAAATATAAATTCAATTATTTATCGAATGAATTAAATCAAATCATAGCAAGACATTCAGTACAAACAAATCAGTCCTTTGAACTTTTTAAGCATATACAGTACAATAGTATGTGGATGTAATGCCCCCGCAATTTGTCGACTCCTTTGCAGTAAAGCTTATAAATTAAATGAAAAAAAAACTATAAATTCAAACAACTTATACAATAAACAAAATCTAATCCAATCTTAATATCAAAATTTGTTAATTTTTTATATTTAATTAAAAACATTTAAGAAAAATAAATAATTTTAACTAAACATACTTTAATTTGTTTGCATAAAAATTAAGAATCGGTTCTGTTTTGCCATTAATATGTCAACACCTTAATTGAGTGCTAATTTAGTCCAGGACCGATTTAAATGGGCATAAAATCTAATTAATTCAATTGAACAGTTGATTAATTAAGCTCTAAAACTAATTAAAACCTTTGGTTGTGTTGGCAATCGTTGCGAAAACCCAAATACACTCTAAGAATCTCTTCTAAGACTCACTTTTAAAGTCAACATATATTTGACAAATTGATATATGAATTGAATTAAAGGCTAATTAAAGGCTTGTGTTCTCTAAAATGTGGTTATTTCTGGAATTAATGCATAAAATTCTTATTCGCAATATTGATATATTGAATAATTTAGTGGAAAACCTTCAATCAATTTTCAAATGATCTATCAATTAGGTTGCGTTTAATTTAATTTTTTATTTTTCTTTACTTTTCTCAATATTTTATATTTATTTTTCATGTATTGAGTGAAAAAAAAGTTTATATTTTAATATTCAATAGAAAATTATAGTTTATGTATAGTTTTTGTATTGACTTTAACTCTCATGATCTTTAGGGTGTGCTTATGGTTGCTGTGTTGGGGAGAGAGAGGATCATAATTATTGTTCACCTTTTATATTAAAAAGCAAGTCATGAATACAGATACAGATATTCATGAATTGACTGTCTGTTTATCATACAATTCAGCCTTTGCTATGAATTGTCTGCATTCACTCAATCAAACAGTGAAACTGCAATTTATTTAAATGTTTGGTAATTCAAACACAAGTATTATATTATGGAATCATAAAAAGCATTTAGACTACACATAGAGTATTATATTTCCAGATATGATAGCAAACAGAATAATAGCCTATTCTAACACTTATTTACATTTTTTCGTTGCCTTTTATTTGCTTTCGTAAACATTGTTTGAAAATGTTTTCACTAATTATTCATTTGGTTTGCATTGAAATTATTCAATCATTTTCTTTAAACTAATTAGAGCTTAGCTTTAATTTAAAAATTATTCTTATTTTCTGAATAATTGTCAGCATTTTATTTATTTATCATTACATAGACTGCACTTATATCTGTCACGACGGACGGTGTCTTCAAAAGGTATGTTTGCATTAAGTTTTCTATTAAATTATTATTTTATTTTGATTTCACTTTTAAGGAATGCATTAATGCGTAAAAAAAATCAAAACTCTATTAATATTTGAATAAATATTTATGCAAACAAACAAAAAATGTCTTAACTGCAAGCGAATGCGATATAAGCAGACATTAGTGTTTCAATTATTCCTATTTATACTTATAATTACTAATTAATTGCGGAATATATCAAAATTCCGAGCAATTAATCATTCATTTTGTTGAGGCTTTGGCTAAAATCTGCCAAACCTTTCGTCTGATTTTAATTTGATTCATAAATTAAAACTTGAAAACATTTTATCACTAATTGAATAAGAGATGACATTCTCTAAAGCTATATAAAAGTGCATTTTTTTATAGACTTTTATTTTATGCAAATTATTGAAACTGTCCAGGTTGATCAGATAAGTTGATGTGATTGAAAAATATTCTGTGTAAGTATTCTTGAACTCAGTTAAAAGATGGAGCGTTTCATAGACTGAATTCACAAATAGACGCACAGAATAATTAAAGCGGAATAAGAGCCGTCAGAACAGTCTTTCGAGTCTTTAGTTTTAAACTTCGATATGAATTGCGTTTACAATCATTCAAATCCAGATCTGAGATGAGATAAGACAAACACTCGAATTAATGGCTTGACTTTCGCACTCGGATTCGATTCGGGAATGGATTTCAAGTACTTTATAGTCGATTCCAAATATTTTCAGTCAATAAGTATTCTTTAGACTAAGAATTTTCAAAACTAAAGCAATCAGAATATCAATGAGCTATGAAATGCTTAGAATACTTGACCTCTAAAACACTTGTGAAAGACTTCCAAAAACTATTATTTTTTATCAAAAAAAAAAAAATTTAGTCAAACATAAAAAAATTGCAAATATTTTATGTAAAACATTAAATAGAAGTACTTTTTTGCTGACACTGTTTGATATAAAATTTTATGTCTAATTAATGGGAAAATTAATTTGTATAACGAGTCTATTGATGTGCATAACTATTATAAACATAAATTAAATGCTTTCGGTTTTGTTTTATTTGCAATTTAGAGTTCGTGCCATCAATTTGTTAGACATGTTATAATAGTTCTCTTATTCTCTCTTCTGGTGATCATTGTCTGACTTAAGTAACAAATATATATAAAACACGGAAGAGTACAGAGAGTACAGAATGGGAGAGAGAGAGAGAGAGAGAGAGAGAGAGAGAGAGAGAGAGAGTCGACTGAAAGGGATATTTATTGCCATTATTTTAGTGCCATTTATGGCATCAGTCACTCGATCCGATCCCAAAGGTTAACACAAAAGTGGTCTTTAAGCCGAAGACGATCTGTTGCTTCGATACATTTGAGGATTAGTTGAACAAAAAACAGTTAACTATTATTTTTACAATAGTTTAACCGCTTTTGCAAACTGTTGAGTTGAGCGCATGTTTTGCATCACTTGATTCCGTTTCTCGTATTTCTCTTTCTATTCCCAATAAATCGACAAATTATTGCTCAATATTTAACGCCTCAACTGTTCGACTATTATCCACATTTGAATGAATCCATTGATAGACAGAGAACTTAGCCCTCATTTATCTACACTACTGACTAACTGTAAGAGTCTTACAGTAAGACTACTGACTACTGTCTCATCTGATCATTCAGTTTATAATTCTTATTCAAATTAATTCCAAGCTTTGGTTCGAGTTTTTATGTTTAGTTTATTTTTGTTTATTATGTTATTTTGATTATTATTATAACATATTCTGATTATATCTAGGCTTTCGCACAATTACTTTGATTGAAAATATATTCACTTTCAGGCCATTCAGAGCAAACAGTTTACGTATAGTTTGATTGAGAACTCTTGAACCGAATTGAATATGAAAACTATGAAAACTGTTGATAAGATTATTTTCACAACAATTAACTGTATGTTTGAATAGTGTTCGCATTGAATGTTGTATTTTATAATGCGTTAGTCGTATGCCATATAACTCGATGCCATATAAAGACGGAAAACCTATTTATAGTGTTTAGGCGACGCATATGTTTTCTTGAACTCAAATGAGAGCCAAAGAGTCGACAAGAAATTTGGCCGCTTTTGCGAACACCTCTTCATTGCTCTCCTCTTCCCTCTCCTGTGTTTGACTCTCTTTTTTTGTCTTTTCTCAAACTTTCTTTAGCTCTGAATGCCGTTTCTCTCAGCTCAGACAACATGAGCTCTGAGATTCACTTTTAGCATCTGTGGCCTCCTTTAGAGCCGCCACTGCTCTGCAAAATGATATCTCTCTTTCCTCAACTACTGGAGAGAAAGTGCTCTTTTCAACCATTTTCCACATTTGCCGCACATCTCACATGAATTTTTATGTTGTTTTCACAATTAGTTTTGTTTTCAATTAACTTTAAAGCCATTATATGCCATATAATTCAGAATAAACTTTTCTGTCTCTGTGTTTGTGTTTTGTGTCTGTGATTCTGAATTTGCGCTTAAATTACTGGTCTTTTCTCTACTTCTCGTCTATCACTGCTCTCATTAACTTTAAACTATATTTATTCAAAAGTCTCAAAGTTTCCATCAATTCGTTATTTGAGTTATACAAACACAGGTATGAAAAATAGATTATTATTTAACACTTGTTTTAATTTTAATGAATTCTGGTTTGAAGGCGAAAACAAAGACTAATTAATAATTTTTAATAAGTATTAATAATTATATATTTTTTATATAATTAATTGCCACAGAAATTAACACAAAATCATCAAACAATTGGTTAAAACTTATTTCCCAAACCACTAACGGCAGACTCAGTGCACTCAAAGAGCTAATCAACCCATTCCTAACAGGAATTGAATTTTTTTCTGTTTGTTTCAAATTATTTTTGTTCATCATTTTTAAATCATTCAAATTAATTGAATTTTGAGATTCCTTTCGAATAAGAAATAAGAAACCAATTTATGTTTCTCACAATTTTTGGTTATTTTTATCCATAAATTAATGATTAAATTATATTATAATTTGAAAATTTTGTTTTAAATTTTATAAAATAACCAGAGGTACAAGGATTAGTTGGCCTCAACCCCCATATCTTATGTCTACTTTGAATACCTCTACTTAAAAATTTGAGACATTTGGCTCAAGAATATTCTGTTAAATAGTCTAAAACTGAATATTCTTTAGAGTAGAATAGCATTTGTTTGAGTATTTTTGGATTCAACTGAAGAGAAAGGAAAGAAATATAAAAAAGATTTATTCATTCATTTATTAAACTTTATTTTTATTTTGCATTAAAATTAAATCAAAACTGAAGTGTATATCGAATTTCTGTTTTGCAATTTATTGCTGTTATTTATAGCTTTCTTTCGATATAAATGAATAAATGTTTATATTTTTCGATAAACACTAGAATTATATGTAAATTAGATTTCTATCGATTTCAATGTTGAAAACCAGTAGTGATTATAATTTTTTATTATTATAATAAATCAATGAAAATAACTTATTAAGAATAAATTTATTGACTTTTATTGAGTGCAGAAAAAAATTATTATTATTCGTCATTAAGTTTTGTTTTTACAATTGATTGGCATTTAAGGAAAACTATTTGAATAGAATATAAATTAAATAAAATTATACTAAATTTAGTTACGATAAACACGAGTTAGTAATCAGTCAAACACTACTACTATTATCAGAAGCAAAAATAGGGATATAATGAACCCTTTGGTCTCATCACAACATTAGCCAAACTCAATAATTTTTTTTGGCAACGAATTGAATTAAAAATAAACAGTTGTGTCATAATTGATTAGCAGGAAGAACAGGCAGAATATTTGCCTCAGACTGCCAACAGATAGATACCAAGTATAAAAATCATTGGACCGGAAAATAAAGTGAATAAATATAATTAAGTAAAATAATAAAGGCTTTGATAGCTTTTAGAGTACATTATACATATGTAGAGTGTATTACGATTAAGGTTTGCTTCACATCAACACCAATAATATGCACTCGAATTGTGTTCATTTTTTTTTTGGAGCCCAAACCGACTACAAATAACTTAAGAAATGATTATTTAGATTACACTATAATTTATAAATAATCGATTGAAGCAAATCTTAACATTTGAAAAAAGTATATAATTAACAGAGGTAAAAGCGATAATTTAGTTTTATTCACCTTTCTCATTAATATGTTCATAGCTTAAGCCCAAAAATCGAATTAAAAAATATTATTTTATAACACTTTATAATTATCGGAATATTATATTAGAATAAGTCATTTCATATACAATACCATACAATACAATACCAGTAAATTTCACACATAATGACTGTTATATTGAGAACAACTTATGTATTGCTAATCGACTATTAATTGCCTTTTTATGAGGTTTTCAGAAGTTTTTGAGCATTTGCTTCGATTGATTTGACTTTTCTTTTTATGTAAAGCACATACTTATATGGATTGATCCTATTTTATATAATAAGAGATAATATTCTGCTTTTTCTTCTGCAATCTCTTATCTATTGTATGGATTGTTATGTTTATGTATTCAATAATTAATAGCATTAATAGCAATCAAATACGAGTTGAGACATGAGTCTCAATCAACTTTACATTTAAGATATACTTGAATTACATAAACAAAACATATTTAATAAGGATGTAGTGCACGAACAAACATGCGATACATCAAAATATAGTTCCGTTGCTTTTTAACTTTAATTTTATTCGGCCTTTCTCTCTATGATTATACTCTACTTAGTTTATTAACTTTAATGTCACATTCAAATTGACAGCTTTTGCCTTCAAATGTAGGCTTGATTTGAATGAAAGCCATAATTATTTATATTAGTATTTGTTAGCACACAATCTCATAGAAAATACTATACTTTTCTCAATACTGCTTAATAATAGTAATATTTTTACATTAAAAGTAGATTCCTTTGGAGTACAGACAGAGTGAGAGCCAAACTCCAAATGTCTGTGAATAGCAGTTCAATGAATTTTAACGAACAAAAAATTATTGCAGAAAAAACTTATGCTCGATATGCTCGAGGCCATAG
This sequence comes from Eueremaeus valkanovi, assembly GCA_034693305.1. Lineage (NCBI taxonomy): Eukaryota > Metazoa > Arthropoda > Arachnida > Sarcoptiformes > Eremaeidae > Eueremaeus > Eueremaeus valkanovi. The sequence goes on along the minus strand of JAQIWA010000024.1, from coordinate 18,302 downwards.
TCACCGATTTTAATGTGTATTCGATGCCTACATCTGTAAAAAACTTATGAAACGGTAAACATAATGAATCACTTTTTTGTTGTAGCGTAAAAACGATAGGTGTGGATGAATGTCAGGTTCAGCTCATGTTCTCTTCACCCGAACAGCCAGACTATTGTAGTGTCTGAACCGCGTTATCTGTATTGCATTCAATATTGATTGCTTTTAACAGTTCTCTAAGCGATAGACAACCAGAACAAAGATTAGACTAAAATCTTTGATCTCATCTATTAATATGTTATTATTATATTAATGTATGTCTTATATAATTATTGTATACTTTCATCGCTTACACACATTATTTGATGAATGCGTTCAAAACTTTTTCTTTCGTTTCTGTTCTACTATTTATTGGACACGAAATATATTGCAGTTATTCTTATAAATTGTAAGCGAAAGCGAAAGCATTATTATTATTATGAAAATAATCATTTGGTTTCATATTATCCTTATTTGTCTTCCAATTATAACCTTGCAATTTATTCTTCGTGAGCAGTTTGGAACAGTCAGGTTCAGAGTTCAAGTTCACTGAATAATCTCATTCTGTGATAGCAAATGAGTCTTTTATTCTGCCGGTGCGGTTGGTCTTCACAATTATTAATGATTATTATATTTGCTGTGTTTGCTATTAGTGCCCGTATGGCACCATTAATCGCATCAATCGCACTCTCTGTATATCTGTGCCTCTCATCGAGTCTGACTGACTGACACCACAATTTGTTTTCATATTCTACTCGTCCTTATGTATGCCATTTCACTGTCATATTTCATAATTATTTCATTTATATTATTGATTGTTATCTTTGACTCGAATTCACGATTTCTGTTGATTTAATGAGTGGAGGCTTTGTTCCAATGGTTTCTAATAATAGTCACAAAAGTGAGACCAAAACCAACTGAAATGATATTTATTTCTCTGTTTTTCCATTCATTCAATTATTCAATTTTGAAAATTGGAGTTCGAAAACAAAATCTGTTTTCTCCATCCCATTCCTATCCTATTCCCAGCCAATGATTTATGGATAGGAATTATCTGGGATTATTATTACTATAACTATTCCGCCGGATTCATAGCAGAGCTGATTTTTCTCTACACTATTTCTCTCTTTTAAAATCCATTTTTCATTTCAATTAAGTTAATTGACTCGAAATCATAATTTAGTTAATCATTAATTCTATTACTGTTCGGAAAAATTCATTTTATAAGCAGAAGAATTATAGCGAAAATTTATTTTTATGATTTGATTCTCACATTATGTTATGCTTTTTCAAAATATAAGCCAATCTTTTAAAGGAAATGAGTTTTACATATAAATAAAATCGGTTGAAAAATGTACACTTCATTTGGTTCTATCATTCAGTTCTGAGTTGTCAACAAATATTTGATGGTTTGATCAAAATTCAACGTATTTTTCACTTCAAACACAAAAGTTTTAAAAAGAAATCGGTTTTAAAATTATGATAAATAGAAAGATAGAAATGGTTTCCAATTTTTAAATATATTCATTCGGTTTTGACGAAAGGACAGGTATATAAAAAAAGAATGAGAAACTACTGATTGAATTAGAAGTCTGTTATTCATCTCTTTCTTCGCCTCCTATTCATGGACTCGGTTTCAAATTCACATTTATCTGAGAATTGATAAGAATATGAAGTTCTGCATAGGATTGGGAGAAATGTTCGGCTGATTGCAAACAAAGTGTCCTTTTAGTAGTTCACCATTGAATGCAAGCATTAGTCGCGACAAACACACAGCGAGTCTACACATTTATACCCTCTTCTTCTTTTTGAAGGCCTGTCGTTCAGGAGAGAGAGAGAGTTCCCTCTGAGCACTGAGATCCCCATCACTCCCCATAGCTGTGTAGCCTTTGCTTAAGTTTCTTAAAACTCTACTCTAAAAGTTCGGGTCATTTGTGAGTGAGTTTTGTAACGAATCACAACGACTCACATATCTATCTATCCCTCTGTGGCTCTCATTCATCACATGCTCGGCATCTCTTCGTCAGTTAATGTCTGATTCTGTTCCGTAATTGAGTCGAAAGACTTCATACAAGTATTTGCATTAAACATAACTTCATATCCGGTTCGTCCGTTTGTTCATTAGTTAAGAGTATTTCTTCTCATTTACGACTCAAAGGAAGTCTCACTTATGTAAAGCTGTGGTCATCTGATTATAGTAATAGCGGACGCGTGCAGTTGGGCTCAAATTTCATATTACCTCTTTGCCCTGTGCCAGATGGCCTGGACTGAAGTTTTGTCCTTTCAATCACATTGGGTTCAACACAATTGGTATGAATGGATGAGAATAGAAGTCATTATTGTTTGCATTTTAATGGCTGGCCATTCATTGTTGTGACAAATATGCGAAACGACTATTTGTGCGCTCAGGGGTCTGTCAGAAGTGTCCGCTCTCTCGCATTCCAGTGCCTGACAACAACCCTCTAAGTCTGCTAAACAACTAAAGTGGACAAACCATAGACTCGATAAATAGTATACGACTCCTGTGTTTCTCATGCGTTATAGGCTGAGGTGTGGTTCCTCTCTATCAGCTAAAGATTGGAACAGATATTCTGACCTCAAATCAATACCCGCCCCATTGGCCCATTGCGAGCGCCATTATCTGCACATATTTTGGTCAGAAGAGTATAAGTCTCTTACTTTAAGAGCTGTTCGTTAATTGTAAGTCAACTATAGATTATTTATGTCTGTGGGCGAGAACTGATCCATTGACCAGTGAAGTCGACTTACTTGTGGAAGAGTATAGACTATTTCGTTCACTATATCAGTGTTACCTTCAAATCGAAAAGTCAATCGATTTTTTGCTAATAAGTTAAACTGATTTAATGCATAATAAACAACTAAAAGCCTTATGTCGTGCTATTAAGTGAGTCATAGTGTACTGACTGTACTGTACTATCATTTACTGATATTGTAATAAATGCTCTCAAGTCAGGCAAATATTAAAACGCTTTCCTAAAAGCTTATTGTGTTTATGCAGTATTAATAGCAGCGATGGAACACAATATAGCATAAGATATAGTGACTATCGATAGATAAATATATACTTTGCGTATATTCTCCCAAATTCTGGATTCTATAATAATATCTGAATACACGTGCCATTCGTCGGCTATAAGTGCTGTAAACCATAGCAAAGCCATAGTCAACATCTGCCTTCGCCTTTTGCACAGATCCACTTATTTCCTGCCTGAGCTCAGCCACAGACCCAACTCCAGACTCGATGTGCTTTACTCTCGGTTTGATTCGATGAACACCACATAAGCGACGCTCTGTTCGCCTCAAAGTTGGATAATATTCGCGCTTACATACAATTGCAGTCATTACTGATACTGTTATTCTTGTTAGTCTGTGCTCTGCTCTCTATTCAATAGTAGGTGTACTCCTGTACTCTACTGGCGCACAATTAGTGTTCAAAATCGTAAACTCAGTGCTCAGTTGTGTGCGAATAGATTTTGCTATAAGTGTTGTATAACAGTGCTGTCAATATGTTCATTAACACCACCAGATGTACTGATGTACCCCAATGTACTCCAACTTCAATTCCTCTGATTCGATGCCTTTTTCTCACTTCAATGTTATACCAATAGAAGCGAAGGAAAGGAATCTAAAACGCGATTTGCTTTTCATATCTGTTCATACGATTCATTTCATTTGATTCCTCGCAAACGAAATATCTTTGCATTGCTTTGAAACTTAAAGCGCTCTCAGAATTAAAAATTCTTATGCATTCAAAAGTCAAGTAATAAGTGTCTGAACACTAAGCAGAGTGTTGGGTCCATGTGCTTCATGTGCTGTTGCTTGTGCTTGGCTGAATCTGCTGGCTCAAAGTTGAGAGCCAATTCTTAGAAGTTGGCCTCTTCTCGGATATAACTCATAAGAGCGCTCAGACTCTTAGGTCGGCTCTACTCTGGCTGTGCTCTCTACTGCACTGGACTGCCTCCACGCCTCACACTTTCCTGAAGTGTATATAAAAAACATTTTGCAAGTGTTTTAAGAAGTTCTTCAGTCGTATAATAAAGGTGTGAGAGGTCTCTCGACTCTGTCTACTCCATGGGTGGCTCATTGATGAACGAACAATGACTTTGAATATTGATTGCCAACAATTAGTAATTTTTCTTAAGCCCTAAAACTGAGTCAACACTTATATCGCTATCTTTTTCGCCAAAATTATTATTATTTTTTGGATCGAATTCCAAATTCTTGTTTTGGCGCTAAACTAACCCCGATATAGCCCGGCTCAGCAATGGTGTTGGGTTGTTGGGCCAGCAGGAGATCTAGAAAGCGCTGGAAGCCAGTCATAGTTCGCAGTCCATCTCCCGATTGCCGGTGCTCTTGCCATCGAGGCATTTATGGCATCCGTAGCACTGGTAGAGAGGTATGAAATGGTGTTTACTTAACTCAACCCATGTTTTCAATGTTTTCTCTTCTCTCTCACTCTTCTCTCCTTTACTTCACTTTTTGTTTTCACTTGCATTGCATTCTTATTGTGCAAAATGTTGTGATGTTTGCCATTGGGATAGCAATGCATTGAACGTGTTATGCAGTTTACAGTGTCTGCAGTGTCAAAGGCAAAAGCACAGGGATGTGAACGTTGGGGTAAATAAATGCATTTTACAAAACACAGTACAAACTCTCTCTCCGCCGATACATGACTTGTAAGTTGAAAGGTATATGTTGTGATGGGATATGGCATACATGGGTGGAGTACTGGCAATGGCTAACATATAAGGTTTGATGCCTTCTCCACATGCAATCCACAGCTTATACAGCGCTTGTACTTCTAATAGCGATTCTCTGCTAATACTCTAGTCCTGTGAATATGTGCCTCAAAAATGCTTATTAAAAATATTTGACAGAAATACGCGGACAGATCGTTGTACTCCACTCACATCCACTCACATCCACTCCACTCGCTTTCATATATTATTATATTATTTATTAATACAGAATTCATATTGTTTTGTCTTTTTTGTTTGAATGCCTTTTAGAGTTAATTCTTTAGGTGTGTATCTGACATACAGTATTGTCAGCACATTATTCCGATACAGAAATTCTATACTATATTCACTACTTTTGTATATTTTCTGCTTATATTTGGTTTAGTTTTGATTCCATTTAATTAAGTCTAAAAATCTAATTAAACTATTAATTAGATTAAAAATGTTGTTATGAATAGGTTTTGTAACACTTGGACAGGTGTTAGTAAATTGCGATGAAATCGGCGTAAATAAGAGTATTAAACGTTAATAAGTTTTTTGATGAATCGATTGGTTAGCATCTGTTCCTCTGTTCCCTTTGTCTGATTAATTCAGTTCTGTAAGTATTATCTGAACTGTTAGCTGAAGAGAGAAAACACTTTTCATGAATAGCATTCATCTCTCGACAGACTGATTATGGAATTAATAAACTCATAAAATATCAGATGATATGTTACCTTGACTTCGATGCACTTAACTTCTAATGTCTAATTAAGTTTACACTGTAGTACCTGAGAGACAGTTCAGAATAATTTTACGAACAGATACCTCGAGTCAGACTTCGAAATATTAAATGCATTTTACGTGAGATTTATACAAATTAGTTGTGTTTAGCCGAAAGACAAGCCAGGAATCTATGCCTCGAGTCTGAGTACGATATGATGAGCCGACTCTCAATACATTTACTTTTACTGTCTGTCTTCACATAATATCAAATATTTTTATTGAAAATTTACTTCAAGTTTAATATTATTCTATATTTTATCTCTTTATTACCAAAATTCTGATGAAATTATTGAATAAAATATTTAATAAACTTTAAGAAATCGTATATTTGTTTGAATCATATTTATGCCTACTATTAGACTGTTAGACGGATTTAAGCATATAGTCAGCAAAATGCCAATAGCAAAAACCTCTGGGTGTATTATTCTATAATGTCAACATGGGCAAAATGCCAAACCCCAGGCCATATCATCGTTTAATCAGTGCATCGATTAATAGAAAGAATAAATAAAATATTTATAAATATATGTATAGTTGTGTAGACTTTTCAATCTTAATTGAGCGTAGATTATATCCAAACTTTATTGGAAAAGTAGACAAAACTATTTGTTATTATAAAAACAAAACAAAACATTTATATATATATTTGAATTTTTGTTTTGCAAAACAATTTTTTTATAGTTTTTGTTATTCAAATTATAATCGATTGAACTTCGGTTTAAATCCTGAATAGATATTATGTTTTGTAAAACATTTTAAACGCATATTATTTAAGTCTAATTATAGAAATATATAATTTTTTTATACCCTAAACATAATAATTTGCAAACAACTGATCATTAAATTTCAACCATTAAGTTCTGATTATACCTCAATTCAGTTCTGATAAATCAGACAAATATTCTGCACATTTTTCAATTAGAAACCAAAATTTATTCCAGTTTTCAATTACTTTTCTATGAAAAAACAAATTTAAATAGAAATAGAAAAATAAATTTGACTGCAGTTCATATGTTATCTTTCAATTAAGGCTAATATAATATAATTATAATAATTATACGCAATTCGGAGCGAAATAATTGAATTTAAAAAGCATTCGTCCATATATTGTAGTATACTATACAAGTGTTCTTACAGTATATATAATACAATATTTGCTAATAATATTGCAAAGAAATAGCATTAAAACCAATTAAATTATATGAATGCGTAGGAGAGATACAGATATACAGAATGATTGAAAAAAATCTTTTTATAGAGAAACAGAATAATTGAGTCTAAGATAGAATATATAGACCAACGCAACAAATAGTTGGCTTTTGACTGTAGGCTATACTCTCGTTATGTCTAATGCATTGCATTCGCGTCATTAGATTATACTGTATTCTCATATTTAAAGATGAGTTATATTACAGTATTATTATTATTATTATTACATGAATTCGACTGCATTTGAAAAACAAGTCGACTCTACTCTCCAGTTCTTGTTTTGTTTCTCTATGCAAAGCGCGTCCAAAACAGAATCGGACCATAAGAGAGGGAAAGGCAGACATTGAGTTTGAACGGATCATTTAGACTACATGTGCTTCACTTTTTGCTTCAATTGCTTCAACGCTTTTTAGCAAAAGATCTTATTTTTGTTCAAACTCTGCCTTCAATGGCAATCAAATACCCGAATGAGATAAAGCAGAGACAGATTCCGATGAATTGTATGGCAAAAAACGTAGATTTAATGCGAAGATAAAAATTTTTTGTTCGTAAAAATTTAACTTTCAATGAATTGCCAGATAATTATTGATTGGAAGAACATTTTTGCTGCTCATAAAATAGTCTGACGTAAAAGTTATCAAACGTTTTGCCATAATTCGGATCTTTTTTAAAGAAAATAAATAAATACTAAGAATTCGTATTTATTTTAATTCAATTTAAAACAAAATTTTTTACTTATTTATAGTCTTTTAGAGCCATTAATGCGGATAATGAGGATAAGGCTTGTGTTAAGCCGTAAGAAAAGAAGAAAAATATTTTCGTAAATCTAATAAAATTTGGTTTATTAACATTTTTGTGGTTTTTATTTATTCTTTTATAAAATACAAAAATAATAATTCTTTCGATACTTTTTTATTTCCAATTAAGTAAAGAAAAACAGCTATAAAAACATTAATCATTTATCTGTTTTTATGGTTAGTTTAGCAACAAATTAGAAAACTATTCAATATATTAATTATTTTCTATTTGATCTTTCGTGGATTTTATTCTCTTTTATGGTTTGTTTAATTAAATTCTCGAATTCAATACATTATATGATATTATTTATGTTAATATTCTTTTTTATTTTAATGAGAATTACATAAAAATATTTCTCCGTTTTATTGCAATTTTAGTTTTTATTCCCTTTGATCTGAACTGACTCTAATATAATTGAAAACTTGTATGACTTCGATGAATTCATGTGGAGAACATTGAATTTCATCCTTGCTGTTCGTTATTTTAATTAAGATTCAGAATTTTTGATTTTAAAGCTCATAAAATTTTAATGAGAAAACCAATTCATGTAATGTAAACTAATATCGCGAATGTCTTGTCATGGCTTTCATGGCTTCTCTATTGCTATGTATATAATAAATGTCAAATGTGGTGATGAAAACACCGTCTGATTCGAGGCTTGCAATGTTTAGTCTGGCACATTTAAGTGATTGTTCACATTTCTAGACAGTTGTGTTAGACTTCTTCCCAATCATATAACCGTTACTTATCATTGAATGCATAGAATGACAATTACTAACGAGAAGAACACAGTTTTCGCTAACAATATGTCATTCGTTGGCATAACTTCTGTCAAACTCTTATTTATAGGAATCTGAGGCAAACACTACAAAAACACACGAATCAAAAAGCACACAAACCCTCGATTCAAAACCATTTTCATATGCAGTTAAGACTAATGAAACCGAAACAGATTTGGTGAGAATAGAAGCCAAGGTAACTTTTGTATCACATTTTTCTATTTTACTATTAATTATTGATATTCTGAGCGATAGACGCGATTCCGAGTGTATTTCAATTATTTTGCAAATGTCATAAATATTATTCCTAAACGTGTTTACTATTGTATATTCGAGATAATAGAAAATAACTTATACAGTAGCGGGTAGTGTAAAGGATTGATTAGAGCCAAAACACTTTCTCCTATTAATATAAACTTGGTGCAAATATAATATGAATTATTCTGATAACTCTAAGAGTATTAGTATTATCGATATATTCCACTCGAATATCAATTTTTATCATTTGTTTATTGAATATCGATTATTGGTTACAATATTCAAATACACTTTACATGAAATTAGTTCAATAATTATCAAATCTTTTCTGGGAATATCATTTGAGAGAATATTTCATAGCATTTCAACGTAACTCTGATAATGAAATTGTGTCTACGTTTGACTTCTCGTATTGAAAAATTCAAAAAACTTCTTAATCAACAGATTCTCATATTATTTATTCATTGAGTTTAATATAAAAAGAGGAAAAGATATGAAATTTAATATAAGATTTTTGCTGACGAGACACAACATTAGGAATAATGAGAGTATTATATTATAATTGTATAAAAAACAGTTTTATGTCTTTCACTAATTTGATGTATTTTGATATAAGTTTGAAAAATGAATTCAACACAAATTCAATTATAAAATAATGATTATAATGACTATTAAAACATTTATTAGGATTTATATACATATACTCCACAACAGAATGCATAATATCATACATTAATAAAAAGTATACAATACAGAGATGTGGAAACGTAGGCATATTTAGAAAAAATTTTAAACCCCAAAATTTACCCTCAACTATGATAGATCACATTTAGCTCATTGAAGAGTTGCTCAACCTGCTACCAAGCATATATGTTGTGATTAATAATCACTGATTACCATGCACAATCGGTAATATCAATATAAATTTTTGGGCCTGTTTTCTCCACCGTTCAAATGTGATACTCTTTCACACTTAATATTCAATCATTTTTCAAATCTTAATTGTTCAATTCTGAGGCAGAGCACTCACACAATCCACATCCCTGGTATAATTTAAGAATAATATTTTATAATTAAATAACAAATAGAGTCATACAATACATACAATATATTAATATTATTTCGAAATTAGTTTTGCTTTAGTTATCATTAAATTAATAAAAGTTTGATATATTCTGCAGAACAGTATTGGATATGAATTCTTGTTTACAATTTAAGCTTAAAAGGAACTGTCATATACAGTATGATCTGCATAAAACAATAAGCAAACTGGTTGTTTCATTTGGCAGAATGCCATTCCTTGTAAACTCTCTCCGGTTTTAATGCATTTTCCTCTTTATTTATGGAAATTCTGTTCATTTATAACCAGAAGTGTATGAGAAGTCGTATACAGTTATAGAGTATTCAGATATAAATGTCATAGTCTTAAGCATTACTACACAAAAATGCTTAGTAATGTGTGAATAATCGTATCCCTCAGACTCTGGGGTCAAACGAGACAATTATCCTCTTATGTAATATATTTTGCATATTTGCCAAACAGTTGTTCCTCTGTGTCACTGATTGATGCCTTAGGGCTAACATTAAAAAGAACTAAAACTACAAAAAAATATTGTTTGAATCCAAGTCTTCAGTCGTCTCTTTCTCCTTCCTCTTCGAACAAATTGGCTGAAGTAGAGTACAGACCACCCACTCCTGCATGCATTCAAGAGACTTATTGTCAATAAGTATTGTACACAGAGTAAAGCACCGACAGAAATATGTGGCACTTCCTTAATATCGAGTTTACCTCAATTTGTTTCGTATGACTGCCTTTTGAATCTCATTCGGAGATAGAAAAACACTTTTTGAGAAAACATTTTTTCTTATATAAACAATCAAAACATAAGATTCAAATTGCAATAAATAAATAAATAGTTTAGTTATAACTTCTAGTATTGCGAACACATATTCTGCGATAAATTCTACTCTAAATTCAGATTAAGAATCCTTTGACGATATAATATAAACATTTGCTTTAAAGCCATCAAAATATGCTGTGTTTTAGCAAATTCCTCAAAAATCTCATTTTCTCTTTCTATTAATATAACATATTATTTGTCTATTTATACAAATCAACCGGAATTCCTGAATTTGTCTCTAAAGTCAATTTATTTGTTTGATCCAAATATTTTTAGCGAATATTGCCATCAGTTTTGTCCAGAAATGCATAAATAAATATATGTTTTCTGAGGGAAAAAGCGGTTATTTTTGCCAGATTTAGGTAAAAATTAATATAAAATTTTTATAACACCGATAGTTAGAATTGAAGCGGAGTTTACATAATTTATGATACTATGGCTTTCAGATAAGATAACTAAACTGTAAGACTTATAAGTACTTCAACAGTATTTTGCAGATAATTGCGAACAATATTACCAAAGTTTAAGACAAAAAAGCAAAAAATATTGCGCTCTTAAGCATAGCCTCCAAAGCGATGGATATATCAGTATTTGTCTAATTCTTGGATAACATAAATATTTTCAACTAGATGAATTGTTTTCAGTCGGAATATATTATTTAAGTAATATATAAATTAGTTTCGTTCCTGTAATGCCAAATATTCTACATCCTTGACCTAATGGCGATTAGACTATCCATTAGTTTTAAAATATTTGATTTCATTCAGACATATCTTTTGATATAATGACTGAAAACTAACGAAAATGTGTTTTTATTGCGAAGAAAAAACTTTTGAAAAGTGTATAAAATTGTATATTTAAGTGACTAATAATTTAATAGAGTTTTGATTATATCTCAGGCAAAGAAAAGCATTTCTTTTTTGTGGTAATAAAACAAAAAACTGATAATAATTTTGAATCCGAACTCCATTTGCAGAATAACGAATCATTAAGTATAACATCATTTGCTTCGAGTCCTTATCATTCGACTGATCAGAATTCAACGAAACATTTACTTAACGACAATCGATCGACGATTCGAACGATTAATATATTAGAGAAATCATATTCTTTGCAGCGATTCGTAATGGATATCACATACGTTACCGAACGGATCATCGGTGAGATTGGCATCACTTTATTATCTGATAAAATGCTCTTCTCTTCTACAGTAGAGTAGAGTTTTGCAAACTTTTGTTCGCTTATCACAAACTGATAACAAAATATGTCATTAATTATCTCTAAAAGCGCTGACATTTCCCGATACGGGAACGGGTGGTACATATCGAGCAAACCTCAAAGAAGTTGTTCAGATGTTGCGGACCAAACATAAGAGCAAATACATGGTATTCAATCTGAGTGAGAGACGACACGATCTCGTCAAATTGAACCCGAACATATGCGAGTTCGGTTGGCCACATAGGTTGGCGCCTCCGCTCGAGAGGCTCTGTTCCATATGCAAGGCTATCGACTCGTGGCTGCTCTGTGACAGACAACACGTGGCTGTCATTCACTCTAAGGGTGATAATGGGAGGACAGGTGTTGTGATCGCGGCTTTCATGCATTACACCAGTATATGTGCGACCGCTGACCAGGCATTGGATCGGTTCGCTATGAAACGGTTCTACGACGACAAACTGGATCAGTATATGCAGCCCTCGCAGAGACGGTATGTATACATATGGCTTCAATTGGATCATATGATCGGACAGTAATCCTATTAATTATTACCAAAAGATATGTCCAATACTTCTCTGGACTGCTCTCCGGAGGAATCAAAATGAATAACAACCCCCTATTCCTGCACCGAATTGAAATCCACGGAATCCCGAACTTCGACCAAAAGGGCGGTTGTCGTCCATTCCTTAAGATATATCAAGGAATGCAAACGATTCACACAACAGGTGTATATTCGGCGTCAGATAATAGAGCCAAACGAATATTGATGGTCCTGACGCCCAGTGTTCAGCTCAGGGGTGATATCCTGATTAAGTGCTATCATCTAAGACAGAGCCCTCCCGTTAGGACTTCGATATTTCGCATCCAATTCCATACCTGTACTCTAGAACACGACCGACTCGTCTTCAATAAGGATGAGTTGGACGACGCCATAACTGACTCCCGTTTCCCAAACGACGGGTTCATTGAATGTCTGTTCAGAACATCCAATGACTACCGAACACAAAACGGTTCAGTCAGTGATGCCATAACTCCTATCAGTGATGAAGCAATTCATGACCCGATAGTTAAATGGGATTCGTATGCAAACTTCGACTTAGCACCAGAAGACAAATCAGATCCACAGTTGGAAGCGTTTGCGTCCGAATTGAACAATCCGTCTCATACTTACGGCCCAATCGATGGCAGTCTTTACGCAACGGTAATCAAAAGCGGAAGCAAGAAATCCCCGGTCACTTTCTCCCTGCCCAACAACGGACACACCGATAATACCAGTGATGACGGGCCGCACACCATAAGCATAGACTCTGGTATATCGTCGACAGTGTCTGCGAACCCACAACAACACAATCCCACACACAGTCAGCCACAAACTAATGGCAGTTCGAGTGGTTATCCCTCTCCTATCAACGTTGAGGTTGAGGTACACCAGCATAACAGTGATGATCGACACCAGAACAGACCAACCACTCAGGAACAGCAGGATTTGGATGAGTTGTTAAGTGGAATGTTAGAACAGATACAGTCATTACCAGACCATCCGAGCACTAATACTATTCGCAAATCGAGCTCAACAGCAACTCAGAGCTCATCTCCCAGTGCTCACCAATACTCGTCAATCGGCAGAACAACGCCAACGACTCCGAGTGCCAGCCATAGGCATGAGAGTGACTACAGTTCTCCAAAAACACTATACAATGGGATCGGAGGCCAAACTACTAGTCCTGAAATAATGCCAACCCGTATGTTGACTAAACCCATATCACACAGTAGTTCGGACGACAAGAAGCCCTATCGAACTGCACCCGGGGGTCAGCCCTTCTCCTATGGAGTGACCGCCAATTCTCCGGCCCTTCAGAGACGAAGAGTATTCTCTGAATCGACGGCTTATGTGACCGAAAACGAAGTGCCAAAAGCAGTGATGGATCAGGAGATCAGGGATATGGACGACGTGTTCAGTGATTACGCCTCCTCTTCATACCAGGACACGTTCAGCGAAGACGGAACACCTCTGACTTGGCTTCAGAGACAACAGCAAAAGCTTAAGACCAAACACGAGGGGAAGAGTATGCAGGAAAGGCATTGGAAGGAACAGAGACTAATGGCTGAACTGAAAAGTGTTGCCAAACGGATCCCATCGGAAGACTCCTCACGAGAGTCATCGCCGCCTTATTCACAACCGCTTCACATAAATACCAGTGCAACCAATGGAAAGACACCCTATAGGGGAAGTACTCCTTCTTCGCCTTACATACCGGCGCGAACTTCCAGCAAAAATGTTTGGCAAAATCCTAGTCGTCCGGTGCAGCGCAACCAATCAGATAGTTCTTATGATAGGGAAAGACCATTCGTCTCTGTGAAACGAGCGCACGAGGAGGCCAAGCAGGACATGACGGCCAGCCGCACAACACCGCAACAAATCGCTGCTTCGAACTCACTGTACGGAAGTGTCTATCCATACAATCAACATCACGTATATATGCCTAATGCAAGGGATGGACTGCTTATGAAGACCCCGGACATGGATGAAGTGGATTCTGCAGTGCGACCCAAACATTCTACTCCTTCTTATAAAGTGAGTCAATCCCACTCCCAAACCCTTATTCCCAATCTTATAACAACTATTAAACTCCTGATTCAACTCCAAGAGCGCTACCGTTGAAGCTCCGACTTCTTGGTCGCCATCATTTGTAAGTAGTAGTAGTCCTAACTCTGACAGACCCTCAACTCCAGGATTTCCTATAACACCGGGCACTCCATATGTGAATCGTCAATCAAGAAGTCCACCTCTGCTTAGGTTTATAAATATATTTATTATAAATTCGTTTTGTGTTTATGTATTCGTAGCGAACAATAGCTGACATAATATTAATAAAATAACTTTATTAACGCCTAATTCTTGTATCAAATTCTCTCCCTTTCGTTGTGCTGTGTGTTGTATACATGTATAAAGTCATTCGCTTTGTCCCAATTGCACAATACTTCAGAATAACTATATTCGTTGGTCCAACCATCCTATGCTCTGTAGGTGTGCTGCTTATGGGTATGGATTCGCATTAATTAATTGCTAACTTTTTACTCTAAAAAATTGCTTTTCAAACGCTCTTCACTTTAAATAATTCATTTTATTCTTTATCCGTAACTCTATTTTTTGCTCCATTCCATATATGTACAGGTTTGAGAATAATACCTGGGTCGCCCGAATTCTAATCTGTTTAATCTTATTTTTTTTTTTGATAATTTTTATCCGCATTCGAAGCATTAGTTTATATCTAACAATCATTTGCTAACAAACACTTAACTAAAACTAATTTCTAATTAAAAAGTTAAAAAATTTAGTCATTGTTTGCATTTGAATAAAAGCCTTTGTCTCTGACTATGTGTTGAATTGAATTTTCAAATCTGTACTCATTTTGTATAACTATGTATTGAATTCTTTACATTTCTTCAGACAATATTTGAATTTTGAATATTTTTATTCAATTATTGTTTTTCTATAACTTATTGGCAATGATCAGGAAAGGAGCGCAAAGTCCTTCCCACTCAACCGGACACAATAGAGATTCTGAGCCCGGGTCGCCTGGAGGTTCCGTATATTATGGACAGTCACAGCGGTCGAGTTTGTTATCACTGAATGACTCGGAGGTGATAAGCCAGCACCCATTCTTCATGAAGGACACCTCCGGCTATTGGTATAAACCCAATATTTCCAGAGAAGAAGGTTTGCTAACGATTAAAGCGCTCTATAAATGGCTTTAAGTTTAATCAGTTTTTCTTATATTTATCTGCATTTCAGCCATAAATATGTTAAGAGACAAAACGAGCGGTACTTTTGTGGTGCGCGACAGTCATTCATTTCCGGGTGCTTTTGGTTTGGCGCTCAAAGTCGCAACTCCGCCGCCCAGTGTCCAAACGAAAACAGGTCTGACATTGATATATGACTTTAAATGTCGATAAGATATACGATTCCTATACTATGTTTGCCTTTAATTTATTCAATTGTTTGGATTCACTATAAATCAGGCTTTGGTTGAGTGAACTCTGACTAAAATAAAAACAATTTAAATCATTTGAAGTGAATTGAAAGCAAATATTTGTGTTTAGGGGACATATCCAGCGAACTGGTGCGCCATTTCTTGATTGAACCCACCAATAAAGGGGTTAGACTTAAAGGGTGTCCCAATGAGCCCACTTTCGGAAGTCTTTCTGCACTGGTATATCAGCATTCAGTCACCCCAATGGCTCTGCCCTGCAAACTTATCATACCAGAGTCAGATCCGTCCGGTGACCTCACAGTCGACTCAATAATGAATAGTCTGACGAACGACTCGCCGGCAAATATCCTTTCAGAAGGCGCCGCATGTAATGTCCTTTATTTGGTGACCGTTGACATGGAATCACTCACTGGTCCACAAGCGGTGCGCAAAGCCGTCAATGAACTCATGCTTATGAAACCACAGCCGATGCCCACTGTCGTCCACTTTAAGGTCGCGGCCAAAGGCATTACGCTTACAGACAATAATCACAGGTAAGCAAGGAATCGATGCAAACATTCAGAACTGTATTTGTTTTTGGATTTTAAATCCAAACACTTTTTTATAAAGAATTGCAAACTTAGCTAAGGGTGGTCTCACTCTAATAGCCATTATAAGGCTAATTGTCTGCTCCAACAGAGATGGGCTAAAGAATCTTACATACAATCTGTCTTAAGTTCAGGAACTCTTTAAACAGTATTTATAAGTATTGAGGCCTTTATCCTATAAATAATGCCAGAGTTCCTCGTATTTAAAGAATTCGGTCGAATGTTCTGTCTTTTATAGCATTTTTATATGAAATCTATAAAAGTATATATTTTTATATTAATATTTGATTTATTGCTGTTTTTGCAGATTATTCTTCAGACGTCACTATCCACTCAATTCTTTGAGTCACTGCGGAATAGACCCGGATTGCAGGAAATGGACGCATCAGTTCGAATCGATTCCTATACCTTCTGGCGAATGGTTTGTTAATTCATTAATTATTTTAATTATTTACTCAAAACTAAACAATTGTTTCATTTGATTAGTATTTGTTTCGGATTCGTTGCGCGCAAAACGGGCAGCAAAACCGACAATCAGTGCCATGTGTTCGCTGAGTACGACACAGACCAACCGGCCTCTGCTATCGTCAACTTTGTGAACAAAGTGATGGCAACTAATCCAACACCACATCAAAGATCTAATCTCTTATAAGACTGGGATTTATTACGCGAAAGGAAACGAAAGAATCTCGAAATCACTAAACAAGAAGCTCGGGATCAGAATGAAAGCCCGATTGCCCTTCAAGTGCAGCTCCAAGTTGTGTCTCCGCATCCGATGACTACCGAAACACAATTTTAAAAATATCCTACAAATCATACATTGAAAAAGTGCCTAATCTTTGGAACTAATGTCGAATTTGAATGATATTATGATATAATTTATATGCAATTAATGTCGTTATTGAGAGAGAAATATGTGATTAATATATAAAGAAATTATCGCAATATAACAATCATTTTATTCATTCATCTCTTCGAAGATAATTCATTTGAATTATGTTTTGAAGCATTGAAGACAAGAATATAATCTTTGAAATCAAACACTGATTACATGAGAAGTTTTTTTGAACAAATTTTTTGTTTCTTGGCTTATATTCTGTTCCCTTTCGTGTCATCTATTTGTAACATAACTTACTTTTGATTCTAATAATTATTATATTTTCTTCAAATACTGTCAAATATAGTGCTATTTAATGATAGGTTTTATTCTATTTCTTCTTTTATTTGTTGATTATATTGTTTTAATGAACTAAAACAGCCGTTTGTTTGGTGTGAGAGTTATTATAATTTGTTTCATCACTTCCTCTCTCTAGTCATTAATGAATATGAAAATAATATTTGAATAAAATCTTTATATTCTTATACAATACTATACAACAGGAATCGGATATTTTGCTACCGAAACACATGAATCAGAAAAGAATGGATGAAATTATGTTAACTTTCTTTATGTCAAATGAAAATTATGAGAATTGATGTAAAAACTATGAGAGATAAAGATTTTATCATAACTTTTAATATGTTTTAATCCTATTTAAGAATAACTTTAATCCGAAAACCTTTTAAATTACTTTCTTTTTCTTTAATGACAAACAAATTCTAATTTTCAAATGTTATTCAATACTAAAAATATGTGAAAACACAAGAAAACAATATTGAAATGAAAGGCAAATCTACTTTAATATTGATAAACATCGAGTAAATAATAGTTCCTTAATATAAGATAATTTAAATTTATTATTATATACATAAATATTATAAATAATTAATAATTATATAAATATATTATAACTAAAACAAACTCTATTTGATTAATATTAAGTAAATTCTAAAGAAAATTAATACAATTAAAATGTGCCATAAGTTTGACGACTGCTTTCATTATTTACGTATACATACTGTACAGTATGCGAAGAAAGTCTATGTTTGAACTCGAATCATAAGAAGGATTATAAAGGATTATAACTACAATCTATTCTGCATTTCTAAATATTTTAATCCGCTTAATGATTCA